>CP025654.1:15882732-15972136 GCA_003576665.1 Ipomoea trifida
GTCTTTAAGACATCTTATGGGCTTTCTTTATTCTAATGTATATATTTAATTGTAAGAGATGAATTTCTTAGCCCAACTTAATTAATCTTGTACATTATATTCTTGTAAGTATATATAATATAAGAATGGAGCCCATTTCTTATTAAGTCTTTCACCCTAATATAATATATGTATTGTAGTATATATATTCAAGACTAAATTTCCCTAAAGGTTTTCACTCTCTCTCTTCCCTACACTTACACTCACACGCCATTTTCATCTAAAATTCTTCCAAATTTGATCTTCATTTCTCTTTCAAGTTTTCAAGTCAAGATTGCTCCTTTAGGCTTGTTTGAGTTTGGGTAAGTGCATCTATCTAGGAATATTCATTGCATCATATAGTTTTGCTAGTCTTTATGCAAGTTTTTATGTTTTCTTTTGGGGTTCTTTGGGTAAAAAGATGATCAAGAAGGTGGTGGGACTTTGTGAGGTGTGTTGAAGCCTTGCTTGGTTGGAAAGAGCTTCAAAAGGTAACCACTATGTCCATCAAAATCTATTTTTACACTCTCAATCTATATGATATTATTTGGTGTTGGAAATCCTGAAATTTCTTGGTTATTAGCCCTATTATTGGTTGTGTTTATTGGATTCATGATCTTGTGTCTTGATCCTTTGCCTATTGTTGTTTATGAGCAATTGTTGGTTGGATTTCCATGTTATTTGGCCTCTGTTAGATGAAATATTGGGGTATTATGATCTGATTGTATATTCTGGAACATTTTCTTCCTGTCTGGGCAGAATCTGGGAATAGGGGGTGTAAGTTGACCTTGCGGAGGACCTCAGCGGAATAATGTAACCCGTTGGAGTGCTCCGCAAGGCCAAGGCGGTGGAGGTCGGCGGATAGAGGTGTTCCGCTGGGGTGGTCCGCCTCCTTCTTGCGGAGGAGTGCGGCGGAGGACGGTGATCCGTTGGAGTGTTCCGCAAGGTCTCTGGGAATCTGCTTCCAGAGACTGTTTTGGTTGTTGTTGTCTGATTGTTTCTCCTTTTGTTCTGATCATTGTTGGAATGTTTTGTTGGGTATTTTACCATGTCTTTGGAGTGTTTATTCATGCCTTTTGTTGGGTATTTATGTCATGCCTTTGGAGTATTTATTCATGCCTCTTAGTTCCTCTTTTGAACTCTTGCTTTGTTGGCTCCTTGATTTCATTACCTGGGAGTTTGTTTGTGTTCATAGTTGAGATGAACACTTTGTTTGGTTGTTTTTGGGCTGAGTTGGAGTATGAGTATGTGGTGGTGGATCCTTGGGTATCTCTTGGAGGTTGATGGGTGAACTAACTGTGCTACTATTGACTATATTTGGACTTAGGTCCCTGTGATTGGACTTCGGTCCCTGTGATTGGGTTGATTACCCCTGTGATTGGACTTTGGTCCCTGTGATTGGGCTTTTGCCCCTGTGATTGGGCTTTTGCCCCTGTGATTGGACTTCGGTCCCTGTGATTGGGTTTTTACCCCTGCGTACCTAACTTCTAACTGTGGTTGGGTTTTGGTATGATGGTTGGTATGGTGGTTTGGAGGATGGAGTTGGGAGTTCTTTCTTGGTTTATGTATTCGTGAGTTCCTTGGGAATATTCGGTTAATTCGTATTTCGGTTGATATCCCGTTGTTCTTTGTTATGGTTGGTTGGTTCCTTTATGGTTGTTGTTCAGTTGGTATCTTGTTTATGGATTCGTTGTCTTACACTTTCATTATTGAATATTGGTTTCGTTTGGATGAGTCTTGGTTTATGATTCATTCAGTTTATCATTGTTGAGTATCCGTTTTTAATTAATGAACAGTTTGTTGGTGTTTATATTCTATATGGGTGTGTAAACCTATTTACAAGCTTATGTATATCTATACTTCCTTGCGGGTGTGAATGGTGGTTAGTTAGCAGTCTTTTGCTAATGGTTCTTTGTGTGTTTTCCAGGTTTGCCTTAAAGTCTATGCGCGAGCGCGATAGTGTACACCTGTATGAGGATGCGTAGACTAGATGTTATGTTTCTAGACTTGTGTTTTGGGCCTGTGTGCCTTTATGAGATGTTATATACTCTTGGTTAGTTGTTGGATATTTGGAGACATGATTTGAGGATTTTTATCTATGCATTACAGTTCTTTTGGTTAGCCTGTGCACCTAGGCTGTATTTTCTTACCTAGATGTGGCATGATGCCCCTTAGGTTTAATTCGCTTCCGCTATGTTATGTTTGATGGTTGAGATAGGCAACTTTTGTGTTGAGTTTTATCTATCTCAGCTTGTGTAAGGTTGGGGTGTCACATCTATGGTGTTTTGAAAATTATATTTGGTTAGCCTAGAGGATAAACATATTGAGTATTATAATTGTATACTATTCTAAAAGGATAAATTATACAAATGTACGTATTTTGAAGGATTATATAAATGTATTCATATGAGGAATCTATTAACCTTGATAAATGTTTATGGGTTGAAACCTATATTTTTAGAAATGTTTAATCTATGTACTTATATATATAATGTATATAAATATTTTACAAATTGATAAGTAATATGTTGAAAACTTATCATTTTTGGGAATGTTTTGAGTATTGGAAAATCTATATGTTTTGAGTTATATCTATATTTGAATAATTGTTGTAGAGTTCAGTGGGAACTCTTACCTTGAGAAATTATGTTGAAAATCTATATATTGAAATTATTAAAACTATAATTTATATTGAAAGATATGAAATTATATTTATTTTGGAAGGACTATTACTTTTGGAGGAAGTGTGCAATTAGAGAAAAATATATTATTTTGCATACTACTATAGTTTAATTTGGAGGATAAATACTATTTTGATATAAACCCTATTTTGAAAAATATTTATATATTACTTGAACCTTACGTTGATTTGAAAACTATATTTGAATAGCATGCGGCGGTGAAAATACCTATGAAAATCTATTTTGAAAGAATATTACTATCTTAAAGGAATAATATAAAAATGTACTTATTTTGGAGGTTTATCCTTTTTTGTGTTGGATTGTGATGTGAATTATGATGTGGGCTAAGGCCCTATGTTGGAATTGAACTGGTAGAAATTACCCTGGGTTAGTATTTGAGGGGTAACATGGTTGATATCATCCTGGGTTACTAGGATTGGTTTACTACCCGATGGGCTTGGAATCTCAGTTAGGGGGTGTGCACACTTAAGATAGTGGTCTTATTTCCACATGTGGTAAAGTGGGGGTTGTGTGTTGTGTTCAGTAGATGGTTGTTGTTCACTTAGGGTTTCACTGAGATGATGTCCCTACCCCACTATTGTGATATTGAGATTGAGATTGATACCTTCATATACTTGTGATTGGTTATGATTGGGATACCTCCATTTAGTTATTATGATATATTGATATTTGAGAAATATGACTTGAAATCCTCCCTATCTTATGATTATTGACATATATGTTTTTTAGAATGATTTATGAGAAAGTCTATACTTTAAATGATTACTTAATGAGTATTTCTATATGAAGTTATGAGTTCCTCCATATCTATGTTATGTTTTGAAAATACTTATGAGAGAAGAATATGTTTTGAAATTACTATTATGTTGAGAAGTATATCTTGTGAGAAATGTTATTTAGAAATCCTTCATACGTATATAGTAACATATGTTTGAGAAAGTATAATGCCTTGAGTGGCTTATAATATTTGTACTATGCTTTGAAAGAGATTGGGAAATGATTTATGAATGGTTATAATGCTTTGAAGATACTAAACACTATTATTTTTAAAATCTATTACTCTATATGAAATATGGAATTATTGTTGGGTAAAGTGTAGTTTGGTTGTTGAGTAAACCATTCTGGGGAAAAGCTATAAATCATGTCTATAATGTCAAGTGAGAACTATTTTGGGAAAGTATTATAGTCCCTATATATAGTGTTAAGTTAAAAATATTTTAGGAAAGTTATATATTTATATATGTGTGTGTTCATGAGGTGGTTATTTTACTTAAGGTTATAGTCAACCTCGGCGGAGCCCTATTTATGATGTTGAATGAAAACTAATTTTCAAAGGTTGTGATGTAAGTGGTTGTTATTACTTGGTGTCCTCATTGGAGTCTCAAAGGTTGTATTTTAAGAAAATCATACCTTAGTAAGGTGAGTGTATGTTGTGTTAGAATTGGCACAAAATCTTTATTTGGGAAAAACTTGTGATTTTGGTGTGAGTTAAGCTTCTTGGATCTCCTCCCTTATTTTGTAAAATTCCACTCATTTATTCTAGCGTCGGCTTGAAGTATTTTGAAAACTCATTTGAAAATGTTCTTACAAAGCCTTTGGTTCAAAAATGTGGTTGAATCAAGTATCAAAACCTATTTACAAAGTATCTATATTTTCAAACTATAAATGTACATATTTTACAGGGCAAAGTGAATCTTACTTAGCATTTTTATGCTAATGTTGTTTGTGTTTTGAAACCTTGTTCTTTTCATGATGGAATCAGTGGCTAGCTTTGAGAGAGCGTTATAGAGGCATAATACCTCGTGGATGGTAATAGAATAGCTCATTCGGGTTGTACAATTTTGTAATGGATTAGAATTCCTGGAATTGTTTAATGTTGTAGATTTGTAAGATTTGCTTTTTGGAGTTCAGAAATGTTGTAGATAGATGGAACCCTTTTAGCCTGTGCGTTTGGGTTTGGTTGTTAGCCCAAGAGTGGCGTGACACCCCTTCGTTTCAAATTTTGTTTTCGCTTCCGCATTTGAATTCTACCTTTCAAATTAAAATACCCTTTTATTTTAAATATTTCGGTTTTAAAAATTGGGTGTGTTAAACAATGCCTCACTCCAAGGTACAGTTAGGGCAAGGGAGAGGCAGCCTCATCGTGACCCAAACCAATTACCCAACGCTAGATTTGCGACATACAAATTTGCGACATCATCGTTGGATTTGTGGCATACAGGTTTTTGTTGCCTTGAATATCATCCATTGTTTCTCTACATCACACAAAACCAAAACCAAAACCAAAACCAAACCCGTAAATAAAGGCATCAATACTTTACGTGCATACAAATCCTAAATATAGAGTGCAGGAAGAAACATACATACTGGTGAGGAGCTTGGCAAAGAAAACATTGAGACGCCGAGCTTCATAAGTCTATAAGGATATTTAAGCATGTGGATATGTTATAGAGAATGTAGATTTGTAACTTTATTTGATTGGGAATCATTCATGGCTGATTTTATGAAAATATATATGGTTAAATAATGAAATTAATGATTTTACTAAAATAACCTTGAGTTTGGGCAGGAAAATTTTGCCAGACAATTCTGTTATATATATATATATATATATATATATATATATATATATATATATATATATATATATATATATAGGGTCATGTTCAAGTGTGGCCGCGTCTTAACGTGTGAACAGTGCGGCCTCACCACTATGTATACAGATATACACCACTCAGTGTTAGAAAATGCACCACACAAATATGCATCGTTAGGAACGCATCACCAAAAAACACACCACTAGGTATGCAAATATACACCACACAGTATTAGCAAATGCAACATTATGGACATGGGAGTTATGGTGCATTATTTTGGGTGTGTGATGTGTTTTATGGTGTTTTTGTATATTTTCATTGTGGTGTGTTTCTTAACATTGAGTGGTGTATTTCGTAACATTGAGTGGTGTGTGACCGCACGGCCACACCTAAGAGCACGGCCACATTTGAATTAAAATCTATATATAATATATATATATATATATATATATATATATATATAATGTTTAGTAATTACCCACCTTAAATATCAATTTATATTTTAATTGTAAATATTTGTGTTCATAATTTTATCATATATAAATCAACATAATGATTAAATAATAAAACTTTTTAAGTGAATAAGCATCACATTTTCTTATTATATATGAAATTTAATAATATTAATAATTTTTAATAACATAAAATTATTTTAATACTTTAAATATTTAGTGCGCGCATCGCATGGGTGAGATACTAGTTGTGTTATAAAGTTTGTACGGAGTATATAAATGGAACAAAGTACAGTATTTTTTTTTTTTTTTTGAGAACAGTTAGAATTAAAATATATGGCAAATTGTCATGTAGGAGATCTTGCTGGCAATCTAAATGCAAGCCCGGAGTTCCGCTCATCTTCTTCTCTCCTCAGCAATATCCCTCCCTTTTCCTTTCTCTCACTACGATGTACCGGTAACGTCTGAATAGATCCGGATTTTCCTGTGTCGATCCCGAAAAACCCATTGCCTTTTTCATCTCCGCAAGCTTCGCCCTCCCATTACTTCCTCTCTCTCTCTTTGGATTCGCGTACAGATTCCAATAGCTCGGAGAAGAAGAAGAAGGATCCGACATGGGTTTGAGATCGAACGCCTATCTTTACCTCCTTGCCCTCTTACTTTTTATTTTCGCTGCCCAATTGATTTCTGCTCAGGTACTTTTGATACGCTCTTCTTATCTCGATTGCATGTGTGCTTATGTATTAACTGATGTATTTTTGGTGTTTGGGTGCCGATAATTCGTAGGAAATCATTGATGAGGCTGGAAAAGAAGAGTCGAGCGGAAGGATTGGGGATCTGGGTCGCCGCAGTAAAGTGAGTATACTGTAATTTTATGTTCACATATTCATTTTGGAATTGAACGATAATTTTCTGAATTAAACAATGGACCTTTGGTGAACTGGGATAGAATGTATTGTTCTGCACCTTCTGTAGTTGATTCAATTGACTTTGGGATGATCCAATCTAGGGAAGCTAATGATATGAATGATTGAGAATAGCTTGGTATCTTGGTGTTTAACAAGCAAGGAATGCCCAAGTATGATGGTGAGAAAGGAGAGGGCTTAATCTTTGTTATTATTAAAAAAAATTTGTTTAAATCCAATACATAGTTAAAAAGAGCCTATACCCAATTTGTTGGTCATCAATTATTTGAGGTCCTTGCCAGCATTGTATCACCTCACTACATCAGCGCACTGTGGCAGTGGTGCAGACCTATTCATTTGCCATCTTGGCTGCCATAAACACACAGCAAGCTTAAAGTACTAGATCAACATCTGGGTATCTGTGCAGTATTTTGAAGATAATTAACAAGTTCCTTAGTCTACCCAGTAAACTCCTGGTTATTGAACATTTAAACTAGTGTGCGTAGAGAGGATGATGGCTTTACTATTCCCATGAAAATGGCTTATGTTTCTTCAAGAATTTTGTGTTTTCTCTTGCATCTGCTGATGAAGATTGTCAATCTTGGCCTATCAAAAGCTTACATATTTGTTAACTTGTAATTCATAGTGTAATTAAAATGGTATTCAAACATGATATAATATTGGGTGTTCTGATTGTAGTGAGAGGAGCATAGATCACAAAATGCCTCTTGTATAATGTTTTATATTGTATATATTCCTGAGTTAATAATGTGATTCCTTGGTTATTGAACATGCTTTTATTTTGGTGGACAGATTATTGTTGACAAACTTAAGACTGGTGTTCTACAAGAGGAAAATGATCCTGATTCTGTGGGCCTTGGCCTCGACTTGGACACAGGTCTTGGAGTATTTGATGCCTTCATTGCAAGTTTGTCGATGATCATTGTCAGTGAGGTTAGTGGCTTTGCTTCTGTAGCTCTGTTGCCACTTCTGTAGTCTTATGACTTAAATATTCCGGTGTTTGCATTTCACCGTGTGAAGTTTTCTCTCCCAGTCTTCATTATTGTCTATCATCTGTGTTATCTTGGTGATGATGATATTGGAACTTCTTATCCACTAGTTTAATAGTAATCTGCTGCTTGGCATTTCAATGAGCACAGTTTTATGAAACAAAATCACAGCTGGGCATATAAATTGCTCACTTTGGTGTGCTCTTCTCATGATATTTCCTTATTTTGGCTCACTAAATATTTTATGAATGGCTATGCTCCTAGATTGGGGATGAAACATTTATAATAGCAGCTCTTATGGCAATGCGTCACCCTAAGTCAATTGTTCTATCTGGTGCCCTGAGTGCCTTGTTTATAATGACAGTAAGCTATCCAATCTCTTCTCACTTCATCATTTTCAGATTTTATTGTTTGAGGTTCTACTATGAGGGCTTGACTTGTAATACTAAGACTAGTATTCTTTCCCATGTAAAATAGATACTTTCAACTGGACTTGGCCGGATTGTGCCTAACCTGATATCAAGGAAGCATACTAACAGTGCAGCTACAGGCATGTGATTTCACATATTGTTTGCTAACTTCCAATCAGTTTATATTTCATTAATGCAATGTTGATGACAATTTGAACTGGAAAAAATATGTGGATCAATGAGATGACTTATTGCTTCTTTTTTTTTTTCTTTTTTTTTTTTTAATATATAAATTGCAAAATATGTTCCCATAATCCCATTTAAAGCATGGAAGATCCAACTTTTGTTTGGAGTTCCCGACTTCCTTCAAATTGTGATTGCTAGTGTCATGCTTGAAAGCCCCAGATATAGTATTTTTTGCTCCTCTCTGTCAAAATTGAACTATACATTTGCAGAACTTGATTCCCACCATACTAGCTGCTGTTTACTTCCATGCTACAAGCTTTCACTGATAAAGTTAAAATGGATGCCTCCTTCATAAAGCTAACTGGTGGAAGGGATGTTTTTTCAGGGAATTCTTTTTGGTTCATTAGATTCTCATTTTATTTTGCCACGTTTCCTATCTTTGGAGATGAAGGGTCAGACTGTGGGGGTGTATGTGCTTAGTTGTAAACATCTACTATGACTATATGAAAGTACTAGTAATAATCTATTGGCTGGCTATGATTTATCAGAAAAATCTATTGGTTAATTATGAATCTCATTTTTCATGGTCCTTTGCAGTTCTTTATGCATTTTTTGGGCTTCGATTACTTTACATTGCATGGAGATCAGATTCAAAAGCTTCCCAGAAAAAAGAAATAGAGGAAGTAAGTTTGCACCTTTTGAGTTTAGATTGATTTATGCTACAGTAATATTTATCAAGGTAGAACTTAATGAGTAATGAGCCATAAAATTGTGCTTGTTACTTTAGTTACTGCTCCATACTTCTAAAATATATCTTTCTTTATGAGTGCATGCTCTGCTTCTTACTCCAAATTTCCCATCTCCTTTTGTCCCATTGTGCTCAAAATTGTTCAAATTTTTAAGTTTAAATATTCCAGGTAGAAGAGAAACTCGAAGCTGGGCAGGGGAAAACAGCAGTTAGGCGTTTCTTTTCTAGATTCTGTACACCAATATATTTGGAGGTATGGGTTGGGTTATCATTTCATTTTTCAATTCTTGGTTGAATCACTACGCCTGTATTTTCAAGTAAAGATTTGATCTCATGAAAATGGTGCAAGTCAATTTACTTGTATAAATTGTATTATTCTAATGAATACTCTTTATATTCTTTATGAAGCAGGTGAACTCAGTGGTGTTATCTTGTTTAATCAACAAATTAGTAATTTGACTAACATGTCTTGTGCCTATTCCTAAATTTGCAGTCATTCATCTTAACCTTTCTAGCAGAATGGGGAGATCGCAGCCAGATAGCAACAATTGCTGTAAGTCATTTTTTATCATTGTTGGATAACTGAATGGCTGCCTTGTTTGTACCATTCTTGTTTTTCCCTGTTTGGTTTTTTCCTTTTTTTAATAATGGCCGTTTCCCCCCTTCATTCGTGTGGTTGTAGTAAGCTATATAGATTACTTCCATTATTAGAAGTGGGAATTGATTTTGTTGATGGTTCTAAGTGGAGTAGCATTCTCAGTAGCAATGAATTATGATTGTGTGTTTGTATGCAATATTAAGATTGCAGCTTAATTTCCCTTGTCAACAAAAAAGATATAGTACAGTTTAATTTTTTTTATCTCGGTATACATTATAATTTTTCACTCGTTTGGATTTACTCTGACAATGGTTATTGTTACATGAGAGTCTAGGCCCTAGGGGTGTCAAAGTGGGGCGAAGTCTGCGGGCTGGCCTGCAGTGGGGCGGGTTAGGGTCATAAAAAAGATGGCCTGCAAAAATGTGGGCATAACGGGCCTGGCCCGCGAAGGCCTGCACGGGTCATGGGCCAACCCGCAGGGCAGGACTTTTTTTTTTAAACCCCTAGAGGGCCTCTTTCTGCTAGTGGCCGTAAACCAATATGTACCAAAATCCATTCACTCACTGTTCACAACTTTTAGTTCGCCTCATCCTCACTCATTTGATTTTTGACAAAGTTTTTCCTACCCTACACCCTACGTTTTTTTATCATTAAATATACATACATGCGTGTGTATATAAATCTACATTTAAAAAAAAAAAAAACTTTTTACTGGCCGATAATATCAGGGACAGATATGCATGTATAGTAAAACTATCCATACTTATATTATTTGGAATAAATCTGTTGATGTTGTGTGTGTGTGTGTTTCTATTAAAAAGCTCGTGGGCTGACCTGCGGCGGGGGTGGGCTAGGGTCACTTGATCTCTAGCCTTGGGCTGGCTTGCAAAAGGCCGCCAAAATTTAGGCCCGCAATGGGCAGGGCTGGGCCGGGCTGGGCCGCTTTTACAATATTACATGAGACTGCTGCATAAAGAGGGAATGGTTGTGGCACTCTTTACTCTGCATGCCAAAGATGGTGAGTTTCGGATTTGATGACCCACCTTTCATTTGTGCAGCTAGCTACCCACAAAAATGCAATTGGAGTTGCTGTGGGTGCCACGATAGGACACACAGTATGTACCTCTTTGGCAGTGGTGGGAGGAAGCATGCTGGCCTCCAAGATTTCACAGCGGACAGTAGCAACAGTCGGGGGCTTGCTGTTCCTTGGTTTTTCCTTGTCATCGTATTTCTACCCACCTCTATAACTACCCAAGATCATAGATACACGCAATACTTTAGGAGTGCCGTCACTTGCTTTTTGTTTTTGGGAGTAATATTAAAAATTTTCAGCAGAAGCCCTTTTGCTCATTCTTATTTTTTGTTCAAATTTTTGCAACAATGTAAGCATGTGGATATATGTTTGTATGTGCATTACAGAGATCACTGAAATAGTTGGTTATTTGGTAAGGAATCCTAGTAGTAGTATTGGATTATTTTCTCAAATATCCTTGTCACAGAGAGGTGCATGTATGATGAGGGTTGGGCAAATTATTTCATACCATAACAAAAAGTACATTTTTAATATATTAAAAATACATTATTCGTTTACTAAATGTACATTATATAAAATAATGTACTTTCAATATTCAAATAATGTATTTTTCTTAAATATAATGTATATTTTTAATATAATATACTAAAAGTATATTATTTGTGTACTGAAGGTACTTTATATACCTTCATTTGATGATATAGTCTATGATGGTTGATATCCATTATTAACAATTGAATTGCTCATCCTGTTAGATAATTCTATTGGACAAAAAAGGGTCAAATAAATCCTGTAAATAGCAGTTGCAGCCAAGAAATTTATGGAATTTTAGTAATCTGTTTTGAAATTTTGAAAAGGCAATGAATATACATAATTTGAGTGAGCCGTTTAAGCATGTAATTAAAGATTTAATTGAATGTTTGTACAACAACATTTTTGGGAGAGTTTCTCTCGGTAGGGTCTAGCTGAGACTTCATTAGTCTCACTCTCAGGTTGATGTTCAATTCGTCTAACCTATGAGGACATCCTAAGAGAGGTTTTTGAAGCGGCATGAAATGATTCTCCCAAGTGGGAGGTCATAGATTCGAGCCTTAGTGGGGCAATGTTGACTTTGTTGGGTTTCAGTAGGTTGAGAAAGTATATGAACAGATACTACATGTAATAGGGTCAATAGTATTCAAAAAAAAAAAAAAGAGAGGTTTTTGAATAGTTTTTTCAAAAAGAAAGAATTGGAAGGGGACTTGGGGATGGGGGGTGGTTTTAGTTACTCCCGTATTATTTTTTCCGGAAAATACTAATTTTTTGTGGGAATGAGAATAGTCACAATCAATTGAACGGTTACACTTGGATTACAGAGTCCTATACTGAAGCAATCTAGAAACTCTCCTAATCCTAAGGAGTTCAGTATTGACTATCTAACTGACATTCAAAGAAATAACACAACATAAAATAATAATTGAAAGCATATAATATAACATTATTCACAGTGGGACTCATTAAATAAGAAAATGAGAGAAAAGTTGCTGCACGGCTTATGCATGTGGCGCACTGCCACGCCAGTTGAGCGCATAAATGTACCTTTTTTATGGCTTTTTTGTCAGAAATTTTTCCTTCTTTTTTCCTCTTCTCCCTTCCCCTTCTTTTCAACTTGGCATTGAAAAACAACCAAAAATATTGCATTGTTGAGGCTACTATGAGCTTGTGGGATGCTAGCGCCAATTTGGCACATAAATGTACCTTTTTTTTTCTTTTTTTTTTGTCAGAATCTTTTCCCCCTTCTCTCTTCTCTCTTCCCCCTTTTTTCTACTTGGCAGTTGGCACTGAGAAAACAACCAAAAATCTTGTATTGTTGTGGTTGCTCTGAGTTTCTTTAAATTAAGCTAAAAAATAGTCATTATATATTATAGTTTGGTAATAATAAAAGATATTACATCGATAAAGACAAAATAATTTATCTCCATTTGTCATAATATTTTATCATGAGAAAATCAATTGTATTACGTACTAATTCTAAGAATATGTATGTTTTTGTTTTACTTAGATAAAACAGAAACAAATATTTCTAAAAAAAATTGATTTAAATTCTTGATTGATAAAACTTTCAAAGTATAGTACCGAAATATTTTTTTTTGAAATAAGTACAGAAATATTTTTAAAATATTAATTTATAAAAGATTCATAAACGCAACTCTAGTAATGTCATACAGTTACATGTGTTTTTAGTTTCTACTTACTCCCTCTGGCCCATTTCATATGTTTTAGTTTCTATTTACTTCTTCTGGTCAATTTCATGTGTTGGTTTAGTTATAGACATTTGACTGTAATTATTTTTAATATAACTTTTTTAACGTTAAGTTTAATATTATTATATATTTAAAAATTATATTAAAAATACTATTAAACACAAATTTAAATTTATAAATAATTAAAAAATAAAAAAATAGTATTTATTTAAACTATTAATCTATCTATATATAAAAACAATATCCTCCTCCCAAACTTTCCCGCCCAAAGTTAGTGGTCTTTTGGTAAAATCAACTATTTTATTTATTTATTATTATATTAATTTATTAATCTATTTATTATTATATAATTGGTGATATATATTTGTAATCTGTAAAGGAATATAAGGAAATGAATAAGTAAGGAATATATAAGGAAAAGATCAGAATCATTTTAGGAAATGTTAGTCTACACGTTAATGTTTTAAGGAAGATTTTGCATTAAAATAAAAAGAATAGAATCAGTTACTAATAATTTAGCCTTATTTTACTATTAATCTTTAAAGAAGATTTTGCATAAAAATGGAATAAAATTGGTTATTAATAATTTAGCCACAAAATCATCGTTATTTCTTCAAATAATAATGCTCCATAACCAGCCATCTAATCTGCACTATAAATAAGCTTATAATCCTGAATTATTCTACCCTCCATTATTTTCTATTATTCTATGCTATTTCTCATTATTGTTCACTAACTAATGAAGTTTGTTTCCAGTCTCTCTCCCAGACTTATCCTCAAGATGAGGAAAAGCTCAAGGAATATCAACGCTTCGCGGTCAACTAACAAATACTTGAGGGCTTATTCCACAACTCCCATGTAAATTTCTCCTAATTTTTATTCTAATAATTTAATTATATTTAGAATCTAGGTACCTATACCTCTTTCCAAATAATTTTCTGCAGTAAACAAGTATTCCATTTTTCCAGTTTTTCTATTTCTCCAATTTATCTATTTCTCTAGAAAGATTACTCATTTCTCTCCAAGCATCAAATAGCCACGACATTAGCACATGTGCTTTTACAAAAAAGGAAATTCACACAAAATAAATGCAATTACTGACCAACAAGATGACAAAGAAAAGGAAAATGAACACAACCTAATATTGGGAATATGGCTTGAGAAGATTGGGACGATCTCTATACATGAGGAATATATGAAAACTTTTGAGATTTTGAGTAAAAACCTGAAGTTTGCTGAAGGAGTTCCAATGGTTAAATCAACAAAAGCCCTAAAAGATGTTCAACCTGAACTTGAGAAATTAAGACAAAAGTCAATATCAAAGGTATTTTATGTTTTTCAGGCTATGAGAATGTAATTTTGTATGATGTGGTATCATTTTCTATTTTGAAGTTTTATTATAAGGTTAAAACAGCTAAAATCTCACTACTGCCAATGAGGGGGGAAAAATGCAGGGGAAGGAAAGAAAAGAAAAAACACAGGGAAGAATAAATTTCACCCATAGACTCATTGAGACTACTCTCACATATCCTCAAGGAGCTGAAATCCAAATTATTCAAAATGAACATAAAGAAATGGTTAAATTATCTTCTGATTCTAGAACTTGAACAAATTATTATGTTGAGAGGAAAAATCATTTTCTCTCAGCATTAATCATGTCCACACTTTGGCATAGTTCTATACGACTTTCACAGTTCAGAGAGCAATAACAAGGCTGCCAAACTACTGATATGACTGAATAACAATTTGGATATGTAGCAAATTAAAGAAAAGTAAATAAGTATTACCTCAACTTGACGACAAAAAAAATCCACAAATGAAGAAGCCGTCGATTAAATCCAAGCCTCCGTTTCACTATCATTGTCGATTAGCCATTAGCAAAGGCTCCGAAGATAGGAGAAGAAGAGAGAAAAAAGGGAGAGAAATTAAATGGTGAAAGACATAGCCGGCTGTCAGTGACTAGAGGACTAACCTGAGGATGAAGACGGAGACTGGGAAACGGGTAGCTCACAGCTGGCGACCAGGCGAGTAGGCGACGACCGATGACCAAGTGGGCGAGAGTTAAAGCCAGCGACTGGACCACTATTGTCTCCGTGTCTTTGGCGTCTGCTGGGTGGTGGGCGGTGGCGAGGCAGAGCATAGAACCCAACTACAGGTGAAATGTGAAATGTGAGATGGCAACAAATAGAAAATTAAAAATAAATTATATAATTATATATAAAGTATAAATTTTTGGCAATTGAGGCTGGAAAGAAATGAATATGCTACCAAATTGAGGGAGGAGGGAAATTGATTTTTCAGATTGAGTGAGGGGGTACAATCATGGTAGAGGTGGGTAAATTATGCTATGGACCTGATACCGGTGGATGTTCACAATTTTAGAATTCTATGTTTACAATTTAAAAAAAATTTAAATGTATTTTTTTAAAAAAATTTTAATAAATAAATTAACTTATTCAATGCAGATTTTTTTATTCCAATCTATATAGTTTTCATCTGATTACCATATTATTTACAAACATCATTATTTTACTCTAAGAAGTCTAACTATAACGCGTTAAAAAATTAACCAAATTAATTACACAGATAAAACACTAATGATCAATAAAGTATAACCTAAAGAACTAAAATTTAACATGTTTAGGTAGAATTATAGATCTTAACACATTCTTAACCAAAGGTCAATGGTTCGATCATTGGCTTTGGGTATGGAGCAACTTTAAATCTTCGGGTCAACTATCTCACCCAATAGAGCTGCCTACAATCTAGCGAGGGGATTAGTCACTGTGTTCAACAGTAGAAACCCTGTGCTACACCCAAAAAATAAAAGCTCTTAACACATTATACAGCCCAATTGTTAAGCAAAAATACACAACAAATAAAACATGCCCACAAATCAAATATTCATGAAATAAATTTAATCTATACACTTAAAAAAACAGAGTTAATCTATACATACCTACTTTAGAAATATCTTATTATCCATTAAGTACTAAGGTCCTAGATATTTTACTCAAGTAATTCTGAAATAAAGCACTAAAAAGCTATAATTCTAGATAATTTACTACATTAGTGATGTAAAATAAGTATAAAAATGTATAATAACAATATATAATATACTATCAATGTCGTCTACAAAAAAAGTTTTCAATAATGCATAATTCATCAAAACAGTTACATTGATATACTATTATGTTTTCTTTTTATACAAAGATGACAAAATTGCTATATATTTACATAGAAAATATATCATCCGTATAAATAATTTCTATAACTGAGTTGCTAGACAACGAGATAATTAGCCCAATTAATACAAATCATAAACATTGATATATAAAATGTCTAAAACTTCAGCACCGGATGCATATATATACACATTGACTATTAATTGGGCAATTATTTTCTTAAATTCAAACAATGATAACATCATAAAACATAATCGATCAAACTCAATTCTTTAATTACACTATATAATATTCGATATTATAATTTACATAATTGTATATCGATCTAAATATTCTTAACATATTATAACAAATCCATACCGTGCAACGCACGGGCGGAAATACTAGTATCAATAATAAACATGATATGTAAAATGAAATAAAGAATTAGGGTGTTTTTTGTTCATAGGTTTACACTTTACACATTGAAATGGGAATCAACACATAGTTAGTGTTTGGTTGATAATTTTTTCAAAAATAATTATGAGATTTGATTATCCCTTCAATTAAAAATTACATTTCCTAATTAAAAGTAGTTATCATTCCGTCTTTTTGATAATTTGATTTTTAAGTTTAGATTAATGCTTTTAAATATTTATTTTGATTCTTTTTTTGTTAATATCAGTGTTTTGGATGTAATTATATTAAAATCAATTGCCCTTGTATTTTCAAAAAATTTATTCCTATTATAGAATCATAAATAACCAAACATCAATATTAATAATCATTCCAATTTTACATTAGTATTAAAAAATTCAAAATACTTGGACCTCGATTTCGATTCCCCGGAGAAGCAAACACACCTTTCTTATTACTTTAAAATCCCTACTAGTACACAAGTCACTCTTTCCGCTCCCAGAACTTTCTACAATTCTACTGCTCTTCTTCTTCACCCCCAAAATCCATTTCTCCTCGTCCATCTCTCTCTGTTCCTATGGCGGCGGCCATGAGAAGCGCGCTGCTAAAGCACCTGAGAGTGGAAGTCATTGCACTGCGAAACCCTTCCCCTAACCCTAGGGGCCCAATTTTTCGGCTGATCGGACTGAGCCGTCATTTCTGCGAGGAAGCGAGAGGCTCCTTCCTTGATAAATCCGAAGTCACCGACCGTGTCATCACCGTCGTCAAGAATTTTCAGAAAGTCGATCCCGCTAAGGTACTACTCCCCACCCATTTTCACTTCTCTCTTTCCTCCAATTTTTTCTTTATTTCCTTTGTTCTCAACATTTAGCTCTGTCTTGGTGGACAATTTGACCAAAGGTGAGGAATATTGTTGTGAGACTCTGGCAGTAATGGAGTATTATAGTGGTGAAAACATAGTTAACGCTTGATGAGAAATCGCGAGGGTTCGCCCCAAAAGAAATGCGAGCCAGGGCTCATAGTATAATTTGGGTTTAAATTTTGTTTGCGCCTGCTGATTTATATGTATGAGCAGATTAATATTATTTTGAAAAATATCAATTTTCGAAAAAATACATTGTTATTTTAATGATTTTATTACTATTGATTTTTTTTAATACTTTGGTTAGTTCAAACTTTATCTGGTTTGAACTTAAAAAGTGGTGTGGATTGTGTTGATTAAAAGAGTATATGTTAAACTGGGTTCTGTGGATTCTTCATTCTTGACTTGAGATGGCTATTTGGAACTGTATAATGCATTGCAGTGATCAAACAAAACTAGGGTCTTAGGCAATTTGTGATGTGCTACATAGTACTGAAAATCGTTAACTTATTATTTTTTGAAAATAATTTGTTTGTTTGATTCTTGAAGATGTAGGGAAAGCATTGAATTCCATTTGCTGCTAATTCATGGCATTTAAATTTAAGGGATTGTGAGGTGCCATGGCTGGGATAATATTTAACTGGATAATTTTGAGAAAATTATAATAAGTTGGGTTCGATTTTGAAAATCAAATTAAAGCAGTGAATTGCTTCTTTGATGGTCATGTATTTTTTTTTAAAATTTAATTGCAACTTCCCATGAATAATGTTCATTGATTCACTGATACGAATTATGGGCCACTAGAAAATTGGCATTCACAGGAGAAGAAAATAACAGAATTAGATGGCTTTATAGTTACAAAATGCTTTCCAACATACTTTGGGCTGAAGCAATATATCTATGTTCATTATTTGTACATTGATATAGCAGGTTAGAGAGATAGGGTGAAGGACAAAAAGAGGATATAAAAGGAGGAAGGTGAATGTTCTTTTTTCTGTAGAAGAAGGCAAATAAAAGAGTGGTAAAGTAAGTGTATGATTTGTACTCCCATAAAGGCTGGAGACAAAGATGAGTAGTCTCCTACGCACTATTGTAAAAATCGGCCTAGGCAGCTGCCTAGGTGCCAATTTGGCGCTAGGCACCCCTAGGCCGAGGGGATTTTACCCTTAGTATCAAACACAGTTATTAGTGAAGCTAAAATTGTTGGATTGCTGCAATTAATTCAGATATTTGTTCAGTAGCTATTTGGAATGGTATATTTTGCAATCCCAGCCATGATACTTCTGGCAGGTCTAATTGCATTATCTTTTCATAAATTGCTTGTTGGGTCAAAGGGGTGGATTGAAATGGGTGGGAGAGACTGAGAGAGTATTTGATTTTTGTTTTTTACTATGCACGCTTGGTTCATTGAATTTACTTTAGTTATAGCTTGTATTCATTTAGCGGTGATCAATGCAGAAACCAGTTACTGCCTTCTTGGTAGCATTCGTTTTAAAGTTTTCTGTTAATGCATCTCGCGACAAATCTTTTGAATTGACTGGATGTCTATAATTAAAGGATTTCTTAGACACTTCCCCATCCCCTGTTGTGTTTGAAGGTTAAGGCGGTGTGTTTTATCAGATGTTATCTCTATTTCTCTCTGCAGGTTACACCCAATGCTCATTTCCAAAAAGATCTCGGTTTAGATAGTTTGGACACTGTGGAGATTGTAATGGCCTTTGAAGAAGAGTTTGGGTTTGAGATTCCCGACAACGAAGCAGACAAGATCAATTCAATCAATCTTGCTGTTGACTTCATTGCATCCCACCCACAGGCAAAATAAAAACAAGAAGCTGCAGGCAAGATCATTTGTTTCTGTTGTAGCGTGGTTGAACTGTAAATCCTCTCTTTGGAGGGCTCTTTCAGTCATAATTTGAGATCATGGTAACATCTTTGAGAACAAACTAATTGCGAATCTGAAACGTTAAGGATGGATTTGAATTATGAATCCTGTTTTATCTTGATGAATTCCATGATGCATGCTCCCTTTTCAACTTTTTTGAAGCATAATTATGTGGGTGATTTCAGATTATTATATTTTATTGATTTTGATCATCTGGTTTAAAGTTCTCTAATTATTTAAAATGTGATGTTGATGTATTACTTTTAAACTTGTGAAGATTTAAAGTGATATGTTCTCAATTATGAACTTGATTATAACAGACACTCCGCGTGTGTGTGTGTGTATATATATATATATATGTATATATATATATATATATATATATATATATATATATATAATCATGTGAGAATCATGTCCCAGGTGAGAACGTAAGGACAAATCCAAGCCATCGATCTAGTAGATCTAACGGTTGAAATAAACAAAATTTTATAATATTTATGAAAATGACCCGTTCATTTTAAAAGTTTATAATATTTATAAAAATGACCTTGCTCGTTTTTTACTTGATTTCTCATCCATCAGATCTTACAGATCAATGGTTTAGATTTGTCCTCACGTTCTCACTTGAGCGCATAGTTCTCATATGATTAGGATTCTATATATATATATATATATATATATATATATATATATAGAATTCAGTTGGGTGTTTCCATGCGGTGCGTGAATCCTAATCATATAAGAAATGAGAATCACTCTCTAGGTGAGAATTTGTGGACAAATTTAATCAATATTTGTGGACAAATTTAAACCATTGATTTGCAATATCTGATGGATGAGAAATTAAGTAAATGTGTGGGTTAATGTGTGGGTCATTTTCATAAATATTACAAAATTTTAAAATGAGCAGAGTCATTTTCCTAAAAGTTTTGTTTATTTTCAACCGTTAGATGTACTAAATCAATGGTTTGAATTTGTCCGCACATTCTCACTTGGACATGGTTCTAACATGATTAATGACTATATATATATATAGACACACCTCCAACACCAACAGCATAATTGTCTAACATGGATAGGATTACTATATTGCAGTGAGGACGGTGGTGAGTGCCAACTAAACAGAAAGTTGAAGTAATCCAATGTATGTATTATTGCTTGAAATACACATAACAGACCTAGGTATGGTAGGAGGTGGAGTCCAATTGAAGTATATTTGATTTGGTTTTTTGAATAACTTAACTAACCACAATGAAAATGAAATAAACTTTTTCTCCTCAACATACAACAATATATTATATACAACTAGACACCATACTACACGATAAATAGAGTATATATGCATGGGATGTGGACCAAATAGCCAACCAGCTAATTAAGGTATATATGTACGGTTTGGTTGGTGTGAACACTAAACTTAGACTCTAAGCCAAAACCACACACCTTATATATCTCTTGTTTAACCCCTTTATCCCCAAATCTCTCTCTCAGCTTCATCATATCATTTGGCAAATATACTATATATACAACCATTATTATATATTTCTTGAAGAAACTAAAGAATGAGAGATAGAATGGAAAGATTTGCACTTCTTCCCTTTTCTATGGGTTGTGTCTCTGAGTCAAGTGTTGCGGTTGCTCGTCCTCTTCATCTCACCAATACGCCACCAAATAATCCCCTACACACACCAAGTAACTCCCCCCCCTCCCCTCCCCCTCCCCAACTTCTCCTGCTTATAATTTTTTTTGTTAATTATTTTTCTTTATTGTATCTGGCCAGAAAATTTTCAAGAGTGGAGAGAAGGAAGGGAAGAGGAAGAAGAAGAGGAAGAGCGGGAAGAGGGTGATGAGAAAACTCGTCACCTTAAATTGCGGAGACTCTTGAAAAATTTCAAGAGCTTGTCTCAATTATTTTGTAAGTTCACTTTTACATTACCTTTGCATCATATTAGAAGATACTTTTCATGTAATTCAACTAGCTAGAAAAGTTTAATATTTATTCTCCACACACTTTGAGAGCCCGATATTTACTTTTATGAGACAATCATATTAAAATATTTTTGACATTGGGTAGTGTTAAGACCCGAATTCAGCCAAAGATCTTGTGGTCAAGCGGCATATTTGTGGTAACCGGAATAGCCGGCCGAGAGCTCTGTTCTCAGTTTGCCGTTCAGCGTCTATGAATCGAAGTCCCTGGACTTTACATCCGCTTCCGGATTAGTTATTTGGTTTTGAGCCTAGACCATCCGAAAAAGCTGCTTGATTCGCAGACGTTGTTAGACGTGGATCTGACTAAAGACTACTATCCAACAGGGAATATCTAATAGGGATATCCTGTTTCAAGACCCGAATCCAAAACATCTTTGCATGTTTTGCAACTAATTAAATTGATTTTATATATGGGTGTGTGTGATTGAGATGGGCAAATTATTGTGTGGACCATGAATATAAGGTACATTTTTATTGTAATAAAAGTGTATATAAAATAATGTACTTTCAGTACTTAAATAATGTACCCTAAAATAATGTATGTTATGTACAAAAATAATGTACTTTTAGCATATTAAAAATGTACTTTTTATTTTTGGTCCACACAACTATGTGGACCATGGTCCATGCAATAATGATTGGTGAAGAAGTACGACTCAAATGTTAATACATCCCTTGTAAAAAGTGTGAATACATTCACACCGTCTTGAGAAATCAAAGGCTATAATTTATCTCATTCAAAAAGGCTATAATTTATCTTATTATTATTAAACTTTCATAATAATTATAAAATGAACTAGGCTTTAGAAATTTTTAATAATTATAAAATTGATTTTCTTTTTAACTAAAATCTTCAACTATTAATGAACTCTGATAGACATAGCAGTTGAAATCAGTCTTCACTTCTTACAAGATGACTTTGTTCTCATTTGATCTGTTCCTGTATATATAGAAAAAAAATGTAAAATAGCACATATATAACAATTAGGATTTTAAAATTATAAAAAAGGTAAAATTACTAATTAAATTATTGTATCCAATTCAAATTGAAATAGTGTACAAGGAAGATGGGGATGAGGTGGGAGAAGAAGAAGAGAGTAGAATGATGGAGATTGGACATCCAACAGATGTTAAACATGTAACTCACATTGGCTTGGATGGCGCGTCCACTTCAATCCTCTCCCAGAGATGGACCCCATCATGCAGGATGATGATGGACATGCATCCGCATCATCATCACCATCATCATGACATCTTCTTCAGCACTACAACTTCACCCTCTCCGACCACGGCGGCCACAACTCCGGCCACGAACCCACCGTCGCCGGCATCTATTGCAAATGCAGTGCATCACCAGCCAGCTGACGTATAAATGGTATAATGCATACATGTTGATCTGCCTTGCCAAAATATGTATAAGATATTTGTTAATTAAGATCATAATTAATTAACAAAAATGGGCACCATTGGATCGGAGTCATTCATCATTATATTTCTCCCCCCCACCCCCCATGTAGATTGCTTGTTTTGTCTGTGGTGGTTCAGGGTTCACATATATAACTATGCGATTCTCCATGTCTGTACATTGTAGGTACATATATGAATTGAAGTAACAATAATCAGTCATGTAATTACTTGTCATGCACTTTTACATTTGCTGGTTATATTATTCCTTAATCTACTTAGGTAAGAACTTGTGGTCTAGTGGCACCAAGTTGTATTCGGGTTCGAGCCTTAGTGGAGACGGTATTGACTCTTCGTGATTCAGTAAGTTGAGAAAGTAGTTATGAACAGATACTACTTTGTAACCGCAAATTATATTGTGGACCAGGACCACCATGGCTGATACTGTAGTTGTGTTGAACGGATACTGTAGTTGTGTTGAACGGATATTGTAATTGTGTTGAAAGGGAACTGCACTTGCGCATAATAGAGGTCGTTTTATCCGTTCAACACAACTGCAGTATCAGTTCAACACAACTGCAATTTCAGACAGATGAAATAGCCTCTGTTCCGCGCAATTGTAGTTCCCTTTCAACACAACTGCAATATCAATTCAACACAAGTGCAGTATCTGTTCAGCACAACTATAATATCAGTAATGGTGCATAGTCCACAGTATAACAACTGCTTTGTAACAAAGGAGTAGCACTCAAAAAAAGAAAGTAATAACTAATTACAATATAATATAATATAATTGTATGTATTGCATTGCATATGGGGAAAATTATATATAATTTAAAAGGAAAAGGCTATGTGTATACTCACATTTTTTACTCCCATCTTTTACTTTCACACAAAAAATCTTGATGTAGACATGCACTTCCATTAGAATCCATATGGAAAAATTAGCTTATCTGTGCCCGCCACATCAGGGAGTACATGTAATAGAACTCAAGTTAAAATTTGGATCAAATAAAAATATGCATACTGCCCCAGAGAGAATATAATGGAGAATCAACCACAATCGTCCATCTATGAAGATCTAACAACTCTAAAGCAAGGAAAAAAATAGTGATGATATTTTCATAAATAACTTGAACTTTGTTAAGAATAAGTGTTTAGTATATTTTGATGATGCAATATGAGTGTGAATCCTATTAGATAGACACTTATCGAAATTTTAATTTGTAATATGGAAAGAGAAAGAGATTTGGCTTGCTTATTTGTTTGAACATTGAGTTGAGAGCGGGGTAAATACTTTTGACTGAACCTCTCATTGCGGGCGCTCTATAATAACATGCAGCTGATAATGGAGACAAATATCTAGAAGTTCAGTGAGGAAACAAGCAACAACATTGCTAATATGATGAGGAGAGAGGGGGCGCCCTCTTTAATTTCTTTACCAATCCTTATTTACTACTACACCTTTCTCTGGGTGTAGGATGCCAAGGCTCAAAGACTAAAGCGATGAGGTATAAAGTGAAGAAAGGAGGACAAAATGAGATTAAAAAATGAATAGTATCCAATAAGCAAGATAAGGATCTCTCAAGACATCATATCATAACAACAAACTGAAACAACAACTGAAATACACATATTGAAATAATCACACTGGAATAGAACAACAAACATGTTCTCACAAAACTAGGTGGTGGGACTAGTAAGTCCACTTGAAGGGTCTACACGAAGCAAACGAAAGAGGCGACGGAAGTTATGATCCATCTCTGGTAGCACGGCTGGCCCTAAAGCCAAAAAAGTATGGCATTTCTTAATTATGCTATATGTTGTTTTGCTTTGCATTGTTTTATAGAAGGGGTAATCCTTGTTCCTTGTGGTTTTCACTCCATGTTTTTATAGATCTCAAGTCTTGCAAAATCAATTTGTGTGCTTGCAGAGATGGATGAGCCAATGGGTCGTATTTTAAAGAGAACAGAGGCAAGTCAATCAATTACTTTGTACTTGTGATGTTTTGGCCGGGTTTGTATACATAAATAAGTGTATTTATTTAAAAAAAAATAATTCAAGTCTTGGTTTATGGATGCAAATTAGTTACTAGTTACTATGCAACCCATTAGTTCTTAATATGGCTTGTAGTTCCCAGAGTATGGGATGTGCTTTTGTTTGAAGGGAATAGAGTATAATGCTATTTCGAACTGCAGTTTTTCTACTGAATTCGCAAACATGTAGGTGCAATCTGCAGTATCAGAAAAAGAAGGAAAAAAGGCACTTCTAAAAGATTTTAGTTTCAGTAGGTTCGTGCAATGCATGATTTTGAGTGATTTTTTTTATTGTAATTTTGTTATGTGGTGTTTCCTGGTGGATGAAAATTAATTTCATAAATTAGCTAGTGTAATGTTTTTTAAAAATTTTCTTCCCAGTTATTCTGATTACACTGCAGTTTGATATCAACAACAAACTGAAGGAGCTGAGCTTTTCTACAGTTTCCGATTGTATAACAATCTATGTTATATGGTGTTATGTCACATGAAGAACAATGAAATTCTTTAGCTCAGAATCATCTGATTACTTGATCTGTTTGGTGCATCTTGCATTCGTAAACTTAAAATTACTCATTTAAATAAGCAAATTCAATATTCAATTACCTATGCATGAACATCTCTCATATAATCTTGCATTGATATACTTTGAAGTACTTATTTAAAATAAACATTGAACATTATCTTATTCGCACAATGCGCGTGAAAAACTAGTATATGTATAAAAAGTACAATATCATTTAAAAGATCACAATTTAAACTTTTTAAAGATATATTTTTATACATTAATTTTTTTTTGTACAAAAAAATATGTTTTTTTTTTAAATATAAAGTCAAACGCAAGTCTGGAATTCGTATGATGTACTGATGTGTATTATGTTCAATGTATGTGTGCATTTGCACTATTGATTTCTCGCGGCTGGATTTTCATCATATGTGTACAATCTCGTCGTGGTCTAGTGTGTACTTTGTGTTAATGTGATGTGTGTGCAATATAAAATTGACATGTGTGCACTAGTACACATGCATGTCATTTTCATGTTGTGTTGTTTGCATCTAGCGGTGTGTTTGTACACTAGTTAGGTATGTAAAACATTTGAGGTTTTGACCCTTATTTTCACCATTTGTAGTGACGATACATGATGTGTACATGTGCATTTCAATATGAATTTCTATAAATGTCCAAGATTTAAAATGTGCCCATTTTATTCAATCATACAATAAGTTTATTCATTCCCGTCAATAACCCTCACTTACTTGCTAGATAGGTAAAAGCGTGGGACAAAACATACATAATATACACGTAGTGTATATAAAGGGAGCCGGAATCCAGCGCGCCAATCAATGGCCTTCATTTGAGAATGCATTGCGCACCTTAAGTACACAAATCACACACATTAAGCTAAAAACATAAACCACGCACGACGCACCTACAGGTTTTTAAATGGTGCACCTTCATTTGAGAATACACTGCGCACATTAAGTACACAAACCACGCACCTTAAGTACACAAGCCACGCACCTTAAGTACACAACCATGCACCTTAAGTACACAAGTCACACACCTTAAGAACACTAACCACGCACCTAAGGTTTTAAAATGACGCACTTTAAGTTTCAACAACTCACGCACCTTAAGCATACATATCACACACCTTAAAAAGGAAAACAGCGCACCTTAAGAAGGAAAATCACGCACCTTAAACTTTAGGTTCATGCACCTTAAGCTTTAACACTCACGCATCTTAAGCATACAAATCACGCAACTTAAGAATAAAAATCACGCACCTTAAGAAGAAAATTACGCACCTAAAGTCACCGCACAACCGCACAGGATTGGCTTAATTGGTCGCCGAAATTTGGTCTGATACTTGTCGGAGGTTCGTCAGAGTTGGCCGGAATTTTAATTGACCAGCTATCACAGGTCACAAATAGGTTAGAGGGTTTATTTGTTCCAAAATAAGAAGTTTGAGAGCCTAATTGGAGTTTTTTGAAGTTGAAGGACTTAATTGAACAATGGAGTATAGTTTGAGAGTCAATTTGACCCTTATCCCTTTCTTTTATGTGTTTCATTTTTTTGAATATTAGTAACTCTATTACAATGAAGTATCTGTTTATTACCACTTTCTTAACCTATTGAAGTACAAAGAGTCAATATCGTCTCCCCCGAATCCACAACCTCCCATATAAGGGAGCAATTTCGTGCTATCTCTTTTATGTTTGGCTCACTGAGACATTTTTCTGACTTTGCCACTGTGACCTCATCAGGTTCAATCATGTGACCAGGCTACTCATTTAAGGAGGATGTAACTAATTAAAAATTAAATACTTAAATAGTCAAATTTTATATTAATAGTGTTAATCTTAATACTAAAATATCATTTTAATTGTAATATAGTTTAATTCAACAACTATGATCCACATAGACCATGGCCAAGTGTATAACAATTGTAATTTGTTGTAGAGACCATAGTCCACCTACTCCTGTCACGCAAAAATGACTGTCAACTTTAGAAAGATCACCGTCACGCGTGTCGACCCATCTTCTCGGTTCCTTTAAACTCCGTGCATCCTCCTGTAACGCAAGAAAACCCCTGCCCCGTGTTTTATGAATTATGAGGATTCAGTATTTTACTTTTTCTTTTTGTTTTTTTAAAGAAAAATTTAATTTTTTTTAATACACCGTGTTTTATGCAGCACTTTTTAGGCTTCCGCCGCAAGTTCACAATTTCTGTATTTGTATCATTGCTTATTGAACTGAACTGAGCTGAGCTGAGCTGAGTGTGTGAGAAGGGCGGCTCAACTACTATGGCGGCGGCGGTATCGCAGTGTCCGGGCTTGAGAAAGAGCTTTCTACCATCATTTAGCAAGCCAGGTTCACTTAACAGAGCGGTTTTCCGACCAAAAGTAACACATTTCGCGCCATTTGTTGCGAATGCCGCCGGAAAAGGTGCCGAGACTGTCGCTGTTTCCGTTTCTCCTCCTCCCCCTTCCGTCTCTCGGTATAGATCTCCCTCCCTATCTCTCTCTCTCTCTATATGTATAAATGATGATGCATACGTGATCCGATATATGTGTTAATGTTTTGCAGGGTAATTAGCTAAGCATTTGTTCTAAAATTGAATCATAAACAGTTGTCGTTTTGAAATTCTATCGAGTTTAAAGTCGGTATCTTATTTCATTTGGTGGTTTTTACTGTCTTCTAATTTGTGTATTTGCCTTGCACCACTGTTTTATTGGTTGTTGTTGATAGAGCATCCGCTGCAGTGTTGTGTAGAGACACTGGTTCCTAGAATCCCGTTTCTGATCCTCTTGCTGCTTACCCTCTTTAGTTTGTTTTCTTCTCTTCCATGATTTCACATCACGGCCAAGAAAACACAAAAGAAAAGAAGGAAAAAGGAAAAGAAAAACTATATTATTCCCTTGCCTTTTAGTTTAGGGCTAAATTTGCTTGTCTATTATTCCAAATAACACCCTATATAGGGCTGATTATGAGGATTTTAAAATTAAGAATGATTAATTATTTCGTAATTTGACTAATTTCTAAACAATTCAATTGTTTAAACTAAATCCAATATTAAGGCTCTGTTTGGTAAATGGCTGTTGGCTGATTGGGTTGGCTGTTTGGGTTAGAAGGTATGATTTGTTAGATAATATTGGCTGATTGTAGAAAGTTGTTTGATAAATTGGCTGTTTGCTGATGGCTGTTTGGTATAATTTCTTTTCTCAAAAAGCTAATTGAAAAGGCTGCTTTGAGTAGCCTTTTGAATTTTAGTATTTTAGAGTTACAAAAAGCTTATTAACCAAACAACTAATAGTGGTTAAATAAGCCAAAATTGGCTGATAGGCTGATTATTTACCAAACAGGGCCTAAGAGTAATAAGCTAAATAATTAATTAATAGTTTTCAAATAATAATTGTAATAAAATAAGAACAAACTTTTAAATAATCACGTCCCCAACATGTATCATTACACCTCTGGGACATGAAGCTTGCGGGTTGGTAACCTCATGCATCATGTAGGCATCACCACAAGAATCATGGATGGTAGAGCCACAATTGGCATCCGAAAGATTAGCTGATGAGCCAACAATGGTGAGAAGGCGAACTCCAATCCATATGGAACAATCATGAAATGAGATGAGGTTGTAGAGTGGCAAAATAACCCTCCCATGCGTTGGAGCCTGGAGGGCTTTTGGAAGGGACACGGCCTTAATTTCTATAAACTCAAGTACTCAACAGCCCTTTGTGTTGAATTATCACCAACATGAGACTGATTAGCCGAAACATTGGCTTGCAATCGCGCTATCTCCACATGTGGGTGTCTGGGTGATCAACAATGATTGTGAATGATGAACCATCTATGTTGAGTGAAGTAATGTGCTCTGTTTGCTGAATTCTGAATGAAATGGGCTTATCAATTTTTGCTGTTTTGCGTCATTGAGGAATTTAGTAATACATTGCTTTAGTTCATTGCATCTTCACCCAATTCTCCAAGGCGAGTAGGCGACATCTGCATAACTATTTCACTGACTCTTTCAACTCATTCATTGATTCTTTAAGAGCTTAAAACTCAAACTGAGTGTCAAGTGATGCCCATAACGCTGGCAATGGAACCAATGTTATGTGCTCACATCATGGGCAAGAAAACACAAAAGAAAGACCGAGAAAGGAAAAGATAACATTGGGTTTGCTTGAGACCCAAAACTCTTGTCCCTTTAGTTTATGGTTATATTTTTGCTTGTCTATTATTCCGAATAACAATCCTTAATAGCACTCTTTTTTTATAGGGCTGATTCATAAATAAAAATGAATAATTATTTAGTAGTTCCCAAGTAATTAAATTGTCTAAATTAATTTGAATGCTAAGAGTAATAAGCTAAATAATTTTTTAGTAATTTCTAAATAACTAAACTAAGTAATAAGCTAAATAGTTACTTAATAGTTTCCAAATTAGTAAACTAAGTAATAAGCTAAATGACTATTTAAATAGTTTCCAAATAACTAAACTATGTAATTGTAATAAAATAAGAACAACTTTCTAATCCCCCCCCCCCTCCCCTCCCTCAGAATGTATCATTCATTCTTGAATCATGCTCCTAACAGTCACCTTTTTCTTGAATCAATAGACACGCTCACTTTCTCTAGATCTTGATGGTGTTTTGTATTTTTGTATGCTATATGTGTCTGTCATTTTTGGCTGGCACATCTGACTTTGTATATCCCAGGGTAAAGCGCCATACCATTTCGGTGTTTGTTGGGGATGAAAGTGGTATAATAAACAGAATAGCTGGAGTTTTTGCACGGAGAGGCTACAACATTGAGTCTCTTGCTGTTGGTTTGAACAAAGATAAGGCTCTCTTTACCATAGTTGTCTCTGGAACTGACAAGGTTCTGCAACAAGTTGTAGAGCAACTCAACAAGCTTGTGAATGTCTTGAAGGTTATTTCTGAACTTTTACTATCTACTTTGGTTCAACTTTTGCCGCTGGGTTTGAGAATGCCTGTCATACAAGTCATGCCTCACAGTAAATCACAAGCTTGTGTGTGGTTGGGAACTTATATGAAATTCACTGTTTAAGCGTAAACAGCTACACAAACACATAACAAGTACTAGTAACTCTCCCTGCTTGTAGTCCTGAACTCCTGATAAACAGGATGTCCTTGTTAATCTAAATGATTTAATCGCATTCTGGAAATTAAGCATTTAATTTTCTAGATGGTGTTTTTTGATGTTCCATTCTTCAATCTATGGAAAAAGGTTAAATTAGAAGTAGATTACTATAGAATTCGGAAATCAAAGGTTATCACTTTCTGATGCATGTTTGACTCAAGCATTAATTTAATTTGGAGAAATGATATCTTCCACTTAGCTTCATTCTTGAATTTTGACCTAAAAGCTAAAAGTTCATTAAACATTTAAGTAAATGCTACTCTAGGGAATCTAGTCCAATTTTTGATACATTGGAAGGAAGACACAAGAATACATGACAAATCGAATGAATCTAATTTCTGATCGGTTTATGCTTCATTTTCAAGAATAATGGGTTATTTATTTATTTATTTTCAACATTATGTTTATGTTTAATCAATCATAGTGGTCCACATTTTGCTCCACTCTACACTTATTAATTTTGTTCTGCCTCCTTTTCAGGTGGAAGATCTATCAAGAGAGCCTCAAGTAGAACGAGAATTGATGCTCATAAAGCTAAATGCAGAACTGAGCACAAAAGCAGAAGTATTTAAAGATCTTTCATTTTTTTAGTAGAATTAATTCTTCTTCTAAAAGTAAAGGGATAGAAATGTGAAGGAAAGAAATAGTAGCACACACAGAATTTCATCCATTTTAATAAGCCATTCTGGTAATAGGAGCTTCCAATCTAAAAGGAAATTAAGGATTTAAGGGGCTAATTATTGGGATGTGCAGATACGGGTTTACATAGGTTCCAACTTAGAACCTGTTCCATATCCCACACCACCATTACAAAATATTGGATCCAGCACCTATATCTGTAATCTGTATAGGTCCAACCTAGTACCCAAGAAACCTGGCTATAGATCATGATATCCTTAGAAATATTCAATTACACACCATCTTTTATACTTTTATGAACTGTAGTATAGTATCATGACAATAGTAAATGCATTTTTAGAAATGCAAAAAGTATAATAATATTGTCATGCTTAACATGTTTACAATCCTCTTAAAACTTTAAAAAGAAAAGTAAAATAATTTAGATGAGTGGTTAATGGTTTTTTTTTTTTTTTTTTTTTTTTTTTTTTTTTTTTTTTTTTTTTTTTTTTTTTTTTTTAACAGTTTTTGGGTCACCCTACTTTTAAAACCAGGCTAAATAACATAAACTTAGGACAAAAAATAAAATAAAAAAAATAAAAGAGAAACAAATCAAGTATGCAGATACATCTGAATGTCTCTTAGAAATTCTATTCTGAAATCTTTTGTCTGAGTTTGTATTTATGTTTTTTATATTTTGTTTAAAATTTTAAATTAATGTTCCTTAAATATCATTTGGACATTAAGAGCTGTTTAAAAAATGAGGTTTTGTTTCTTGTAATTTCCATATCAATATTATTCATCTTTTGTGAGTCTAACATGGGATTTTTCTTGTCCGGCTATTATATTCAGATAATGTGGTTGGCAGATATCTTTCGAGCAAAAGTTGTGGATATATCTGAGCACTTTGTCACCATAGAGGTGACTCTTTTATTGCATTTCCATGTTATTAAGAACCATGTACCAAGTCTAGCTCTTTTTTATTTTTTTTTTTTATTTTTTTTTATTTTCCTCTTAGTTCTAGGTGTTTTGATTTATATTATTATCTAATTGCAGTAATATGGATATTCATTTTTACTGCAGGTTTTTTTGTTTAGCTTGTAATGTACTAATGCAGTACAAAAGTAAATAAGAACACCAGATATTGGCAGACTTGATCTCTTCTTGAATCTGATATGTTTTGCATCCATGATTAGAAGTAAAAAATTGCATATAATATCAAAATGCCAAGGCTGCATTGTTTGTTTAATGACAATGATAATATGATATGAAGGCAGATTTGGTTGCTATTGGCTTCACTCATCTAGAGCTTGTTATACAAATTTAAGACTCTCGGTTTTGTATTAAACTACCCAGTTTAAACTAGCTACTAGCTCCATAGCCATTCTCTAATATATCTAATTAGTAGATGCCACTTTTCAGTCTCATGTGATCAGACAATACCTGAGTATATTATTCTTTAATAAAATGCATTTTTTTTGGGTGTGATTCTGTGTATGCCTCATCTGTCGTATATGCTATAATTTCCATCTTGTCTGTCTCAAGGATCAGTAAGATCGCTTGAAAAATGTCCTTTAACTGAGAAAATATTTGCTAACTGACTAACCGAGTGCTAAACCGCAATTCAAGCTTGTTTCTGTAAGACTGTAACTACATGAACTTACAAAAGTCAACATAGACTTAAGAGAGAGACAGGGACTGTTTCAGCCATTGAATCTTAACTTCGAACCTGTAAAATTGAATGAGAAAATGTGCCAAAAATTATATGGAGTATGCTGTAATACCAGTTGTTCTCATTTCAAGTATACTACTATAAGCTCTTTTTCTTGGATATCAGTCCCCTACTTCCTTGGATATCCTTGTAACATATTTGTGTTGCTTGGAACAATCAATTCATTCTTGTCATTGACACAGGTAACTGGTGACCCGGGAAAGATGGCTGCTGTTCTGAGAAATCTAAAGAAGTTTGGAATCAAGGAGCTTGCTAGAACCGGAAAGGTTCATTTTCTAACTTTCAAATGCCTTAGTATGTAGTTAGATGATATCCATACACCTATGTTAAGAATCCCACACTGAAAAAATAGAGAGAAACATATGGGTTTATAAGGCTATGGGTTAGAGTGTTAGACTAATCAATTGATTGAATTCAATCTTTCAGTGTGGTTTGGCCCATGTGCCTTATGGCCAAATTGAGTAACTTCAACCCAACTTCAACCCAATTTAGGTTCTATCTCTTAAAAATAGAGAGAAACATTGGATTTAAATCTTGTAGTGTGGTTTGGCCTTTTGCCCCACTTTATTTTTCCTACTTCCTTTTTAGTCTGACCCATAATAATGTCCACCTTTTCTAATTTAAGCACCACTAACTTTTGGTCCCAATTAACCTCTTTTTAGATGCGCAAATTTAAAAAGAATATCACATAGTATTTGTTTTCTTAAAAATCATGCCAAACACAACTATCCCTTATAAAATGAGATGGTGGAAGTTATTTTTTTCCTTAACAAACCTGGATGGGAAACCAATATTCTTCCAGTCTAGCAATATTTTGTTTCCGCAAAAACAGATTTTTTCCTTTCTCTCTCAACCTGGCTCTGATACCATGAAAGAAATACTACTTTGCATATATGATGAGTGACATACACAGCTATTTATACATGTAGAAGAATACAGAAAAGGAAATATTATCCCTACAATCATGCTATCCTATCCCTACAATAATGCTAACTATCCCTAAGATAAAGTAATCACAACCTGTGCATATTTACAATTCATAAATACAGATTGCTTTAAGACGTGAAAAGATGGGCGAGACAGCTCCTTTTTGGAGGTTTTCTGCTGCTTCTTATCCTGACCTTGAGCAAATAACGAATGGTGCTGCAACTCAAAAAGACATCCAACCAACCATTAAGAGCAAAGTGAATAATGGTTCTAGGGTAAGTAATTCCAAGATTCCTTTTGGACTTAATCTTGTCTCCAAACATGCATACTGCATAACAGTCTCATTTGTACAATAGTTTTGTCATTGTTCGGACTTGTTATTTCCAATGACTTGAAAATACAATCTTGAAATACATTGAAACTGGTAGATTTTTGGAGTATGTTATGATGTACTATAGCTTAATGAATATTCCAGTTTGTTATATCCACCCAAATTGACTGGGCTGTGGTGATGCCAGTTAAGGATCTCTTCCTAATCTGATGAGAGACGGGAGGAAATAGAATAGGAAACTAAGCGTGACAGCCCTCTGGTGATTGATGTGGCCACTCGCCACTTTGGAATGGAACACAGCCTTATTGTTTTGAACAATAGAAGCCCTTTCCATTGATGTAAGTTTAGATGAGAGCATTATTTTCATGGACCTCTTAAGCTCATTGCAATGCTGGCAAACTTGCAAAGGTTTGTAAGGATCAGCTTGGTGAGTTTCTTACTTTTGTGAATAAATGCATTACTTATAAAGGAATAGTATTTCACTGAAAGAATGGAAAAGATAAGGAATAGAAAAGGAATCCTATTAAGTGGTATGGCTTGTTGAAAGAATAAATACATCATGAATTATATTCTAGAATTTGGTTGCCCCTAAGGAATAGAAATGGAATACAGTGAAATGACCAAAATATCCTCATTTGCAAGTGAGTCCTAAAATATTAATTTGATTATACTTAAATGTAAAACTATTTAATAATTTCCTGACATCTTTCCTAAGTTCCTATGTTTGCATGACATTTATTATAACTTTTAGTATCTTTTTATTTGCTATTAATTCATCTAAGATTTGTATGCAATGTCTCTTATAATTTTTGCTATAATGGTGTTGACTGAATCTTTTTTGATTGAAGGGTGATGTCTATCCGGTGGAATCCAATGATGACTTATTTGTGAATCAGGTTCTTGATGCCCACTGGGGAGTTCTCTATGATGAAGATGTAAGAATATTATTTGCCTCATTAGATCTCTTACCCTTTTTAATTTTATCTTTAACCAAAAAAAAAAAGCCAAATTGTTATCACCAAAAAGGCAGCAAAAAAGAGGGAATAATGGATTCCTTTGTCTCATTCTATACCTGGACTGACAGGATTTTAAACTGCATTATTTACAAGCATCTGATTTCTCTGGAAAAATAAAAAAGAAACGAAAAAACAAGCTCAAACAATAAGTAAAAATTCGGGTTTCGGTTATTGTATGCCCTAGCCATATCCAGATTTCAGCATTAAAATGCTTATTTCTTTCCTTTTTGTTTGAACACCTTCAGTTTTAGATGCACTTTCTAAATTTCTAAATTTACCCTGATGCGATGTAACTCCAACTCTAGGTAGTTAAATCAATACATGGAATCCTGATCCCATGATTTATAGATTAATTGATTGATTGATTTTATATGAGAGACATAGAATGTTACTTTGATTCTCTATAAATAGTACAATGGCATAACTTTATCTGAGTGCTGCAGTCAAGTGGGCTTCAGTCACACACTCTATCTATGCTTGTTAATGATTCACCTGGAGTACTCAACCTGTTGACTGGGGTTATATCTCGAAGAGGCTATAATATTCAGGTAATTTTATTTTAAAGAGTTAATAGCACTTTTAGTCCCTCAACTGTATTGGCATTTTCACTTTTGATCAAATTTAGTCCAAAATGTCTGAAATGTCCTCACATGCAAAATGGTGGAGTGTCCATAGAGTGGGGGGAATTCTGAACATTTTGAATTGAATTTGATCAATTTGAAAGCCATTCACCACATTTAATCAAATTGATAGTTGATGACTGTTAAGTGTTGGAGGTTTTTGGAAGAACATACGTATCTTCTCTGTTTATATATCTTATGTACTGAAAGGAATACAGGTATTTATACAAGCAGTACCACTAGAGACTATGGTAAGTATCCCTAATATTAAGCCTAATATCATGCTATAATAAAGGCTAAATATATACATACTAAACATATATGAAAAACTGATCTTCCCAATCTTCCCTTATTCTCTTAACACTCCCCCTCAAGTTGGAGCATAGATGTCAATCATGCCCAGCTTGTTACAAATATACTCAACTCGGGTCCTGCCGAGACATTTTGTAAACAAGTCTGCCAACTGATCACCGGTTCGGACATAAATGGTAGAGAGTAGTCCTTGCTGAATTTTGTCTCTTACAAAGTGACAATCTACCTCAATATGTTTAGTGCGCTCATGAAATACTGGATTATTCGAAATGTGTATAGCGGCTTTATTGTCACACCACAACGGAATTGGTTTATTCACCTCTACCCCGATTTCTCCAAGAAGATTATACAACCACGTCACCTCACAGGCTACATGGGCCATCGCTCTATACTCGGACTCTGCACTTGAGCGAGACACAACACTCTGCTTCTTACTCTTCCAAGACACCAGATTGCCACCGAAAAACACACAATACCCTGTTGTCGACCTCCTGTCACTTGGTGACCCTACCCAATCAGAATCAGAGAAAGCCTCAACACCCATATGCCCATGACTAGCACACAAAATTCCTTTCCCGAGAGCACCCTTCAGATATTTTACAACTCGAACTGCAGCTTCCCAGTGAGACTTTGTAGGAAATGCCATGAATTGACTCACCACACTAACCGGAAAGGCAATATCCGGGCGAGTAATAGTAAGATAGTTTAATTTTCCCACAAGTCTTCTATCTAAAAATAGAAATGCTAATGTAGTCAAGGGACTAAAAGAGTAAAAGTGGTATTTAACTCTGTTTTTAATGCTTCTAATTTTTCTTCTTGAGCTTAATTTTGAAAATTTAAAGATCACATTTCCATTATTGCTTTCAGAGTCTTGCTGTAGGTCCTGCTGAGAGAGAGGGGCTTTCACGCATTACTACAGTTATTCCTGGAACTGATGAAAGTATCAGAAAATTGCTTCAGCACTTTTACAAGTTGGTGGATATTCATGAGGTACACATAATCTTTTCTGCTAGTGGCTATTTGGTGTTGGGTTGAGATGCTAAATGTAATACCTCTGTAAGACCTTTGAAAATGATATAATGCCATGCAGCTAATTACACTATCACTTCCTAGAAATTTGATGGTTATTAACAAAAGCTTGGATGCAGTTAATAGTTTTTTTTTCTAATTTTATCCCCCAGAGTTTCATAGCCTTATTATGTAAATGACGGGTTTATTTCTTCTGTCAAAATCCTACATATCCTTCTATACCCTCTAGTTCCTTGCTGTGACCTGCCATTGGGATCAAATTTCCTCCTGGAATGATATATTCCTAATAATGCTGCTCTCATGTAAATTATCACGATAGATTAAGAGATGGTAAAGAAAATGCCATTATTTGTTGTCATGTAATCTGAACCTGCTGTCTTTTCCCTGAAAGAGAGAGAGAGAAAGAGAGCCTTACCTATCTCCAAAACCCATTTAACACTCATACCCTGTTCACTTCAGTTTTCCATTCAGTTTTCATTCTCTATTTTCTATTCTCACTTTTCTGTTTTCAATTGAGAAAACATTTTAGCAACATTTTATTTTCCAAATTCAATTTTCTGGACTATGATGGTATAAATGTAACACAAGTTTAAAATTTCGAGTGGTTTATTTATACCTAATATTTAAAATATTTTCGGATATGTTCGGTTTGAGCGAAATATACATAATTTTTGCTTTGAAGTCTATTATATATGAAATTTTAATATTTGACATTCAGACCAAATTTATGTTTGGATATAGCATAACTAAAGATATCCGACTCAATAACCTAAAAATCTAAAAATAGGCTTACACTTATAGTATTAATTCAAATAATATGAGTAATGCCTAACCCTAAGTGTAGGTAAGGTTATGTTGGTGTAACTAAATGAGAAAAGAGAGGACAGAAGATGGTGATAAGTAATAAAAGTCAAAAAATGATAGTAAATGTAGTCATAACAATTGATAGATATGCAAGTAGATAAAGATGCGGTGACATTTTTGTTGAAAAATGCGGTGAAATTTTTGTAAGTAATTCAAACTTTAAAGTGCAATTAGTAACACTATAAAGTGCAACTACACTATAGAGTGCAACTAAGTAAAGCTGCATGACTGCATCTGTTCACTGCACTTATACAGTTATACATATGATGGGTGCACTCTATGGTGTTGTTATTTTCACTTTATAGTATTATATATTAATTTCACAGTTGAAGTTATTTACGAAAATGACACTGCATTTTTACTTCTCTCCTTGCTTTAAAGCCGCTAGATTTTCCTAGATCGACGGTTCTAACTTCTAAGTGGTTCCTAGTTCTCTCCTACGGCAGTGTTCTTATTTGATCCCAATCCTGTATATATATAGGTGGTAGGGTTTTGTTTTCCATATAGTGTCTCTAGTTTTTCATTCTCCTATTCTCCAGGAAAATTCTACAGTTAGTAAATAGGCCTACATGTGTTTTTGAGTTGTGAGATGACAAGGCTAATACACTGCTGGTGGATTGCTCAGGTTCAAGATTTAACTCGTTTACCCTTTGCGGAGAGGGAACTGATGCTGATAAAAGTGGCTGTTAATGCTACTGCTAGGAGGGATATCCTTGATATTGCCAGCATCTTCCGAGCTAAACCAGTTGATGTGTCTGATCATACAATAACATTGGAGGTAGATAAAAAAAAAAAATCAAAGGTTTTTGTTATTTGTTGACATTCGTTATTCCTACATCTTCCAATTGTGATATGTACAGACTGCCGAATCCCTTTGTTTCAAACATCCTAGTGCACATATTGCTTATGTCCCTGTCTTTATTGTTGGCCATTTTCCATTAATTATTTCATTTCTGTCACAACTTTTGCAGTTAACAGGAGCCTTTAACAAGCTGCTTGCATTACAAAGATTATTGGAGCCCTATGGAATTTGCGAGGTTTGTTATGTTGAACATTATATATACACGCACACACATTGCGTTCAGGTGCGATCGGGCGAACAACTAATGCACACATTTTATTGCATGAATGCACACTAACTATTTCTAGATATATGCCTGGATGACAGTGGACTCTGATAGTAGTTAGTGTGCATTCATATAGTATATTGTGTCCACTCATGCAGTTCTCACGTTAAGCATGGTTCTTATTTGAATGCAACACACACCCTCTCTCTCTCTTTATATATATATATATAGAATAGATGTTCAGTTCACCAATCAATTTAAACTTTTAGTTGAGACCGAACACATTATTCAATTTAATATCAAGCTAACCCCATCCAAGAGCCAAGAGGTCATGGGTTGAATTTGTTATTCCCGAATTGCATGTTCGCTTGTTAAAGAGCATGCTGCTTAGTTTGTGTCAAAGTTGCTTCTTTCATTCTTTCAATGAGCTTGTGAGGCCAATGCTTATACCAATTTTCTTTTCTATCATAGGTTGCACGGACTGGGCGTGTGGCACTGGTGCGAGAGTCAGGTGTAGACTCGACGTCCCTTCGGGGTTATTGTCTTCCTTTGTAGTTTGTAGTGCATATATGGTACTAAAAGAATAAGGAATTATGTGCTTTTATTAGGTTCAAATGTTTCACCGATGAAAGAAATTCTATGTATTTGGTACTGGTTCTTGATGAGTTCTGAAAATTCTACGAAATTATATGTATTTTCAGCAAATTACCAACCTCTTTATATCATATTTACAACAAAAATCGCTAATGAACACCTTGGCCCTATTTGGTAAATGACGGTTAGCTGATTGTGTTAGAAAGTATGATTAGTTGATAACATTAGTTGATTGTAGAAAAGTGTTTGGTAAATTAGTTGTTAGCTAATAGTTGATATATATATATATATATATATATATATATATATATATATATATATATATATATATATATATATATATATATATATATATATATATATATATATATGTATGGGTTGGATCCCATGAGATCACCCAATAAGATGAGATCATGAGATCCCATCTTAGCCATCAATAGTTATGATTGATATTAAAATATTATTTATATTAGGCTAGAATTAAAATAAAAGGATATAGTTGTAATTTGATTATAATTTATAATAAAGGAAATTAATGTAACATAGTAATTACCATATATTAAGGACTCCTAATTATGGTAAACCAGTAAAAGTTATTGTGTGATCTTTTGTTTGATTGTAACACAGAAATCGTAAGAAAAGGAAAAGAATTACTTACAGTCATCAGGAGACCCCATGGCCAACAGCAATTTGGGTACGTTTGTAATAAAATGTAATCGAGATTTAAATTGGTTTATTGTGTGTGCGTTTGAGGTTCATGGTGTGTGCATACGTCTGAATAATTTGTGGTTGGGCAGCGTTTCTTATATGCGAATTACATTATGCAATTTTGCGTCCGTTAATTGAGTTAGTGTTGGTTGATTTTGCAATTTGGTTGGTAAATGTATGCGTTAATGGTTTAAAAAAATTTCAGGTTGCATGTCTATGGACATGTTCAGTAATATGCACACACCTGATCTTTAGACATGCAACTGCTGTATCATGGACTTGTTCAGTAATATGCAATACGTATATACGTATTGCATATTTTCTGATTGGATCATATATATATACGTATGATCCATTAAATCTAAACACGTAGACGGCTATGATTAGTTCTCAGTTCTTTCCTACGCATTTGTTCTCGCTTGAGTGCACCCCGAGTTCCCGTGCAGTTTACCTTCTCAGGTGCAATTATGCGGTTGCTTTAGGTGCGTGATTTTTCTTCTTAAGGTGCGTGGTTTGTATGTTTAATGTGCATTAGTGTTGAAACTTAAAGGTGCGCCATTTTAAAACATTAGGTGCGTGATTTGTGTATTTAAGGTGCGTCAGTCTAAAGTTTTAGGTGTGCGTGGTTTGTATTTTAAGGTGCTTTGTATGTGTGCTTAAGGTGCGTAACTTCATCACGGCAGGAGAATCCTTCCCCGCACCTGAACATTTCCCTATATATATATATAACCCACCGACCACACAAGAAGATGCGGCAAATCTGGTCAAATCTGGCCGCATCTTCCTGTGTGGTCGGTGGGTTTACACCACTAGCGCAAACAAAATACACCACTAGTGCTAACAAAATACACCACTAGTGATATGAAAATGAACAGCAATGAAAATGCATAAAAACACACCCATAACTCCCCTGCCCATAATTGTGCATTTTCGAACACTGTGTGGTATATATTTGCATACCTAGTAGTGTGTTTTTTGGTGATGCGTACCTACTGATGTGTATTTTGTTAACACTAGTGGTGTAAACCACACCTACCGCACGAGAACGTGCAACCGCACACGAGAATGTGCGACCGCAGTTGAACTCTACTCTCTCTCTCTCTCTCTCTCTCTCTCTCTATATATATATATATATATATATATATATATATATATATAAATATACACACACACATACATACACACACACACACTCATTACCTCAATTCAATATTAATAATACGTTCATTAAATAATAAGTGATTTATAAATATTGCTTATATGTTAAATTTGATATAATTCACAAAATTTTTCATAGTATTCTGAAATTTTGAGTAAATCTATATTCACAAATTATGCAAAAATAAAAGAAAATAAATGTTCTTATTATATCGCATATTAATATTACTATGAATATTACTTTTTTATGTGTGTAATAATATGATATAAACAATGAGCTCTAAAATATCATTTTAATTCAAATACAGGTTCATTTGCCGATATACATATCTGTATGAGCTCTATTATTGAATTTCATTTTATGTACACAATAGGTTAATTATAAAAACACTAAAGTATCATTTTAATTCTACCATAACTTTATTTGACAATACACATATTAATCACCATGGCCTACATAGTTTTCTAGATTATGATGATACGTCATAAGTAATTAAATATGTATATTGTTAAATGATGTGTGGATCACGATCCACCGTATAACAATCAGTGGTTTAAGGTAATGGGCCATGGTCTGCAAATGGTAATTTTTCTGGCAAATAATTCTGTGGACCTGTATCTAAAAAGTCGTAGATATACAATTTACGTACTAAATGTTCAGAATTTACCTTTTAAAAATTTACAATTCGTATACTACGAACACAGAATGTTAACATATATGTAATTAATTACCTTATTTTGTATTCACAAGTTCTTTTCAAATATTGTAGTCAATTCCAATACTAAAAATATACAATTTAATCTTTTTAAAATTTAGTACAGTATTGTATTCACAAATTCCATTCAACAATTATTATGTGTTTTGACTTAGAAACACGATTTACATTCTGAAAATTTATAATTCCAATACAAAAAATACATAATTCAATGTCGTTTATAACCAGGGTCCCCCTGGTCAATGGTATAACAACTAAATTTTTCTAGTACTAAGTATGTAGATTATAATGATACGCCATAAATATGTGTATTATTAAATGTTGTGTGGACCATTGTCCACAGTATAACAACTAAATTTTTTTTTCAAAAAAAAAAAAACTAAATTTTTCTAGTACTAAGTATGTAGATTTTGGTGATTCGGGTCCACAGTATATCTTGCAAGGTGGACTTGGGTCCATGGTATAACACCATAGTTATTATTAGAAAAATTTAGTTATACTATGGACATTGTTCAAACATAATGAACAGACTCTGAAAATGGTGAGATTACAATAAGATAAATCGACATAAAGACGAAGCAACAAACACAAATTAAAGTAGGAAACTAAATGGGAAACCTTATACTAAATGACCAATTTGGAAACCATGACAAACACAAATGAAAGACAACATAACCAACAATTTGCTGCAACAAAAGCAATTAATTAGAAGGTGTAGGAATCATTTCCTCCTCATCATCATCAGGTGCGACGTTAAGATTAAAGCCCCGGGTTGAATTTGCACGAGCCATTTCCTCCTTCTGCTCCGCCTCATCATCATCAGCACCCGGTGTCACATTCAAATTGAAACGTCGAACATGAGATGCATCAGAAATCATCTCCTCATCATCTGCACTAGGCGCGACATTCAAGTTGAAGCCTCGAGCCAGATTTGCAGAAACCAGAACTTGATTCGGGCTGGCTGCAGCAGTGACATTCAGATCAAACTGTGCATTAGAAACCTCATCCGCAACACGATTTGCAGACATTTGTTTTTCTTTCTTCGCCTTCAATTTTGTGCAGCAATCATCAAACCAGGAATAAGCAGCCATTACATGCTCCAAGTTGGAAGGGTCAAAATTAGGGCCTAACAGAAAAGACGCATCTTGGCACTCCAAAACTTGTTTCAACTTATCAACTGGATCTCCATTCAGAAGATCCAATCGATGTTCATCGTTCTGAGCAACCGCGATATCAAGCTTTTCGCCATCATTGGAACGCCTAGCACGATATTCATTTATTATTGCATGAACACAAGAAGTGCCAAATGCATGCATATATCCCTTGGATGAGATGAGAAATATGGCTATAGTGGCACCAGTTGAAGCTGCAACCCTTTTGGCCTTTTCAAAGAGGGTTCTTTTCCTCTTTGAGAAGGTTACAGACCGAGCATTCTCACTCTCAATCAGTTTCATTTCTATCTTTTGCTTACCCTTATGTTTCCTCTCTACCTCCCCCTCCATATCAAGGAAAAACTCAAAACAACAAAAAAGATCATCTCAATCTTGTAACCCTAACACCTCATATATATAGTCGAATCAATCACACCCTTATTGTCCCAGCAGTACTTTAAAAAAAAAGCAAAAAATACAATGAAATATGAGGAATTATGGTAAGCTAAAAAAAATCTTGAAATGTATGATTTATATATTAGTCTCTAAATCAATTAGATAAAAATTATAATAGGAAAAGTATAAAAAAATGGCTTAGTAATTATATTACATTAATGCCGAAAAAAATTATTATTTAGTTATAATTATAATAATATTATATTTTAAGTATATATATGTATATACATGATTAAGATTCTATGTGTATATATAATATTACCATAATAATTGCACCGGAAAAGGAAATGAGCATTAAATAATTACTATAAATAAAAATTAGGCAATTATATTAAGAATTAATTATTAAGGTAAATATTTGCAAAAAAAAAACAAAGAAAAAAAGAAGAAGGTAAGTATAACTTATTTTGTGTGAATAATAATATATCTTAAGTATAAACATATGTATATAGATTATCATAGAAATTACTCGGAAGAAGGTGAAGAGAATTACCATAAATAATTACTAGGCAATAATATTACTAATAATTATTAATAAGTATGGTCTTCCTTATGGATTGAACTGCTATATGATTATTTTACTTTCTAGGTGGTATATTTCATGTTAGATTTAATTTATCATCACATAGTAACATAATATGCAATAATAAGGATCGTACTAACCTCCAGCCATAGCTCTTAACCAACGAAGGTTGAATGATCGGGACTGCTGCAGAGTTTACATGAGTATTTTGTCTCTCACTTTGTTCAGCTCTCTCTAGATGGTGTATGAGGAATGTAGTGTGAACAGTGAGAGGACTTGTTACCTTATATAACCACTGGTCATCATTGTGGTTGTTGTATACCAATGGTTTCCTAAACCCTAACCAGACTCCTAAAGTCTAGCTACCAGGTTATTAGTGTTGCACCACATATCAAACACTTTAAATATTATCATAACTTATCTTAATGTTATAATAACGATAATAGGAAAACATTACATTCTCCCACTTGTGCAAACACCCGAGCCCAAAAAACAGAAAAATACCAACCATAGTGATATATCCTCATTAATATGAGTAGTATCCATTATGATCAAATACAAACTGCCCTTAAGCACTTAATTAGGAAACAAAACTTAATGAAACAAACCCTATGTTTATTTCAAGTCCAACTTAAGTACATTTTCTCAGTAACATGAAGGTGTACACACTTCATTGAGAAAAATGTCTCAATGCAAAAGAATTTTATTAAACTGAATGTATATATACAAATTACAAACTGGATGAAAGTTTCATTTTCTGTCTTTGAATTTAAATGGAGTCAAGGGATCTGCTAACATCAGTTCAGCATTAATGTGTTCAATGACTACAACCTTATTCTTGATACGCTCCCTAATGGCTAGGAACTTAGCTTGATGTCAAAGTGTTTACTTCGACTCCCACTTTTTCCATTCTTAGCTAGGAAGACTGAAACTAAGTTGTCACAATAGACTTTCAATGGCTTCGATATAGAGTCCATAACTCTAAGCCTCGAGATAAAATTCTTTAGCCACACACCTTGTGAAAACGAATTCGGCTTCCATGGAAAAAGTAGCTATTAAAGACTGTTTACACTTCTTGATGCGGCCAACACAGCCAGCGAAGTCCGCGTCAGAATAACCGACAACATCTAAATTGTCCGTCTGCCTAAACCCAAGCTTGTAATCTTTGGTTCTTTTTAGATGCCTTAGAATCTTCTTTACAGCTCTCCAGTGGTCTAATCCCAGATTTTGCAAGTAACGTCTGAGCATTCCGACCGCGAAAGTAATGTCTGGCCTTGTACAAACTTGAATATATCCAAGACACCCAACTGTTGTAGCATAAGGGATGTTCTCCATGGATTCTTTCTCCAAGTCATTTTTCGGACATTGTTCCAAACTAAATTTATACCCCTTTGCTATGAGAGCAACGCTTGATGAACAATTTTGCATCTTAAATCTCTCAAAAACTTTGCTTATATAGGTCTCTTTAGATAAACCCAGTATGCTCTGAGACCTATCTCTATGAATTTTAATGCCAATAACATAAGAGGCATCACCCATATCTTTCATGTCAAAGTTTTAGAAAGAAATTGTTTAACATCACGAAGCATCCCCTTATCATTGGTGGCAAGTAAGATGTCATCCACATATAAAACAAGAAAACATATTCGACTCCCACTCACCTTTTGGTATATACAAAGATCTATGGGATTTTCAACAAAACCAAATGAAGAAATTACCCCATCGAATTTGATATACTACTGACGGGAAGCTTATTTTTGACTGTATATGGATTTCTTAATCTTACATACTAAATTCTCACCGCCCCTAGAAGAGAAACCTTTAGGTTGTTTTGTATAAACCTCCTTTTCTAGATCACCATTAAGGAAAGCAGTTTTCACATCCATTTGTTGCAACTCAAGATTAAAATGTGCAACTAAAGCCAGAACGACTCGAAGTGAATCTTTCTTTGATACTGGAGAAAATGTCCCATTGTAATCGATTCATTCGTTTTGAGTAAATCCCTTTGCAACAAGTCTGACCTTGTATCTCTCAATGTTTCCTAATGAGTATCTTATAGTCTTAAAAACCCATTCACAGCCAATGGCCTTGGCCCCATTAGGCAACTCAACAAGATCCCAAACCCCATTGCTCTTCATGGAATTCATTTCATCCCTCAGACCTAACTATCTGTATTTTCTTGTTACATTGGTTTTCAACTTCAGCTTTAAATAATTTAAAGGCATCCAATACTTCAAGCGTATACTTAAGTAAATACACATAGGAAAATCCTGAGAAGTCATCAATGAATGTGATGAAATATTTCTGATCGGGTATTGTCATGTCATGACAACATATGTCAATATGAATAATTTCCAACAACGTTGAACTTCTATTGGCACATTTCTTTGACTTGTTTGTCTGCTTTCCCTTAATGCAGTCAATGCAAGTCTTAAAGTCAGTGTAGTTTAGAGTAGATAGAACTCTATCCTTTACCAACCTTTTAATACGCTCAAGGGAGACATGACCTGATCTCCGATGCCATAACATTGAGGAATTATCGTTAATACTACACCGGTTAGTGCCGTTTTGAACATGTAAAGAATTATGAACTGAATCATTCTTTAATTTAAGATGAAAGAGAACATCAGACAATGTACCAATATCAACACAAGTAGAATTACGAAATATCTTGAAATAATTGTTATTAAATTCAAAATTGAATCCGAAGGGTACAAGTCTTGAAACTGAATTAAGTTCCTTGAGAAGCTAGGAACATACAATGTCTCATCTAACGTCAAAACAAAACCACTATCCAAAACTAAAGAGCAAACTCCGACAGCTTCCACTAGTGATACAATCTTTTTTTTTTAAAGGAGTGATGCAATCTTGTTTCTAGAGAAGATGCTACACTCAGTTCCCGTCGGCTGTCTCAGTTTTGTCATATCCTGCAAAGACTTCGCAATGTGGATTGTTGAACCAAAGTCAACCCACCAAGAATTAGTATTAACTTATGACATGTTGGATTCATATAAAAACACAATTTACATTCTGAAAGTTCACAATTCTAATACTAAAAATACACAATTCAATATAATGTCGTTTATGACCAGGGTCCACCTTTCAAGGTTGGTGGACCCTGGTCTATGATATAAGTACTAATTTTTTCTAGTACTAAGATTGTGGATTATGATGATACTCTTTAAATAAATATGTATATTAATAAATGTTGTGTGGATCATGGTACACGATATAACAACAATAGTTATACCATGGATATTCAGTATCTAAATTATGAACATTCAATATATAAATTGTAAACATTCAGTAGTATGTAAATTATATATTTAAGACTTGAATTCACAAAATAATTTGCCCTATAACAATCGGTGGTTTAAGGTAATGGGCCATGGTCTATAAATGGTAATTTTCTTAAGTACTAAGTAGGTAGGCCAAGAGTCCGTGGGCGTAAATTTTGGTAATGATGATAGGAGTAATATTTTTTTTTAAATGATAGGAGTAATATAGTTTATTAAGTAATTGGAAAATTCATTAATTTTTAGAAGAATAAAAAAATAGAGTTTTCTATTTAAAATAAAATATATTTTAGATTAAAAAAATTGAAAATCATTGTTCATAAATTTAAGAAACATTTAGAAACACTTCCGTTAATATTATTTTATAAACATTTAGACCAATATGGCCAGCACTTTGCCCTTTAATTGGGCCGGCCCGGTGCGAGCGGGGATTAGTCTGAGTATGGTACGGGCTTAAAGGTGCCTCCTGTTAGAAGGGCCTGCTCAGGACACCTCGTGGACATTCCAAAAAAATATTGTGATTCACTGTCCTACTCCTCCTATATCTCTACCTATATGTATTTATATACTCTCTCAAACTTTGTAACCTGTTGTGGTCAATATAGACAATTATATGTTCTCATCTGGTATCAGTTAGCCTAGGTTCTCAATGGCTGATGATTCTGTGAATTCGTCAGAACGTACCGTCTCTGATGTGGCTATTTCTTCTGTCATGACAATGGTGAATTCGTTGTCTACAGCCCATCACTTCATCAGTATAAAGCTTAATTATATGAATTTTTTGTTCTGGAAGACGCAGGTGGTGCCCTTCTTTGTTGGTCATGATCTCATCGATTACGTTGATTGTACCATTCCATCCCCGCCGGTCACGCTGCCTGCGGCTGACAAGGACGCATTGTCGACTCCGAACCACGCCTTTGCTGCGGCGCTTCTCTCTATGCTCATGTCTTCGCAGACGGACGAGATTATGCCTTTGGCAGTTGGTTGTCGCACCAGTCGGGCGCTATGGGATGCGGTTACTCAGGCTTTGGCGTCGTCTACTTGTGCTCGGACTCAAAACCTCGTCGCCCAACTCCATAGTCTCCGGCAAGGAGACTTGTCTGTGGTGGATTACATCGGTCGTGCAAATCTGATTGTTGAGGAGCTTGCGCTTGCCGATCGGCCAGTCACCCTCGACGAGCAGAACATGTATCTCTTCCGAGGGTTGCGGCCGGAGTACAGGGGGCTGACGTCTTCCCTTGCTGTTCATGGCGATCCGGTCATGCTTCAAGAGCTGACTAATCACTTGAGGCATCAGGAGTTCCTCGCTGCTGATGGTTACGGTGGTGCGACGCCGGCGGCATATTCTGTGCAGCGTGGTGCTGCCGATAGTAGAGGTCAGCGTGGTCGCGACCAATCTGGTCGAGGATTCCGTGGTGGTCGGAGTGGCTCCGGTGCCGGCCGTGTGTTTTGTCAGATTTGTGGCCATCCCGGTCACTCCGCCGCGGCGTGTTACGATCGGTTCAATGAAGTAGTTGCTCCTCGTGCCAATTTGTCGCTTTATGATACGCTTGATTCTCAGTTATGGTTTCCTGACACGGGTGCTACGAGTCATGTGACACAGGATATTGCTGCGTTGTCTGTTCCTGAGGAATATGTGGGTACTAACAGTCTTCGTGTCTGTGCCGGTATGGGTCTTCCTATTAGTCATATTGGTCATGCTACCTTTAGTACCTCCTCTCGTATTTTTTCGTCTGTCTAATATTCTTCGTGTTCCTTCGTTTTCTACGTCTCTTTTATCTGTCCAGAAATTCACTATAGATAATAATGTGTTTTTTGAGTTTCACCCATCATTTTTTGTTGTGAAGGATATACAAACCAAGGAAATTCTGCTGTGGGGCAATAGCTCTGGAGGTCTATACACCTTGCCAGTTTTGATATCTAGTTCGTCTCCTTCTGCGTTTCTTTCAGCCCGCGCCTCCGTTCCTACTTGGCATGATTGTCTTGGTCACCCGCATGATCGTGTTTTTAGTTCTGTTTTACATTTTTGTTCTGTTAGTGGGCCTCAGTCTATGTCTCGTTGTAATTCGGGTCTTTGTAGTGCTTGTCAGTTAGGCAAGTCTGCTCGTTTTCCTTTATCTCGTGTTGACTCTTCTAGTCATGATGTTTTGGACTTAATTGATATTGATATTTGGGGTCCTGCTGCCATTTTATCATATGATGGTTATCGATATTTTGTTATCTTTGTCGCGTTATACCGGTACTATCCAATGAAACAGAAATCTTATTTATATGCTATTTTTGATAAGTTTCGTGTCAGGTTGAGCGGGCTTTTAATTGTAAGATTAAGTCTATTTAGTCTGATTTAGGGGCTGAATATAAGAAGTTGCATTCCACTCTTGCTCATTTAGGTATTTTTCATAGGCAGTCTTGTGCTTATACTCATGAGCAGAATGGGCGAGTTGAGCGCAAACACAGGCATATTGTTGAGACTGGTTTGACTCTTTTGGTCCGTGCTTCTGTTCCATCTAGGTTTTGGGATTACTCCTTTGAAACTGATGTTTATCTTATTAATATGATGCATTCTCCTACATTGCATAATTCAAACCCATATTTTCTTCTTCATAAGACCTCGCTCTCTTATTCCTTCCTTCGAGTGTTTGGGTGTCTATGTTACTCGCATTTGCGTCCCTATAATCATCACAAAATTTCTTTTCGGTCGTCTCTGTGTGTCTTCTTAGGTTACCCAGATTCCTTCCGCATGGAGTTGTTGACTAATAAAGTTTATGTGTGCAGGCATGTTCGGTTTGATGACACAACTAAGTTTCCGTTTGCTAAGTTTGCTTCACAGGTACCTGTATCTCCGCGCCATTTGCCGTGGGCTGAGTCTGTTCTTCAGCCGTGCTCTGTTGATGTGCCTGCTTCCGCCCCTCTACAGTCCGGTGTTTCTACGGCTGTGACTACTACTAAGCCGCGTGGTAAGCCTCGTGAGAAGTCCGCTCGGCCTACGACTAGGTCTCATGCCATGGCTACTAGGAGTCGGTCTCAGGCTCCTCTTGCTGGTCTGGTTGCTCAGGTGTGCCCCACTGATTCAACTTGCTACTATACTCTCAGGCAGTCAAACACTCAGAGTGGCGTGACGCGATGGATCACGAGTCTAATGCTCTTCTTCAGAATCAGACTTGGTGTTTGGTTCCGTCGACTCCTTCTATGAATGTGATTGGCTGCAAGTGAGTTTTTCGCAATAAGCGCAAGGCGAATGGTTCGATAGAGAGGTATAAGGCTCGGTTGGTGGCAAAGGGGTTTAATCAGGTGCCTGGCCAGGATTTCTTTGACACATTCAGTCCAGTGGACAAGCCCAGGCCACTACAGTCAGGTGACTTCTTTCTTTAGCTGTGTCTTCTGGTTGGGTTGTTAGGCAGCTTGATGTGCACAATGCCTTTTTGAATGGTAATTTAAGTGAGACTGTTTACATGTGTCAACCACCTGGTTATGCTGATTCCCAGTATCCTGACCATGTGTGCTTGCTAAGACGATCTCTGTATGGCTTGAAGCAAGCACCCCATGCTTGGTTCAATCGGTTGCATGATTTTCTGTTATCTGTGGGTTTTGTTGCTTCCAAGACGGATGTTTCTCTATTTCATCGTTCTGTGGACTCGGGTTTTATGTTTATACTGGTGTATGTTAGTGATATTCTTGTTATGGGAAGTTGTCAGGGCCTGGTGGATACGTTGTTGGCTCAACTGTCTGCTACGTTTAAGATACGAGATCTTGGGGAGTCTGGGTTCTTTCTTGGTATTGAAACAGTGTGGTGTGGTGATGGTTTGCTACTTTCTCAGCAACATTATATGACTGACTTCAATTCTTGAAACGTGCAGGCATGTCTGACTGTAAACCACTAACCACTCCTATCTCTTTGACTAAATCTCCTACTCTGCAGGTAGATCCTTATGGTGATGCTACCAGGTACAGGAGTCTTGCTGGGGCTCTGCAGTATCTCACTGTTACTCATCTGGATCTCTCTTATGCAGTTAATCTGCTGTGTCAGCATATGCATGCCCTTACGGTTCAGCACTGGGAGCAGCTGAAACGGGTCATGCGGTATGTCAACGGCACTCTTCTCTATCAGCTTTGTATTTGCGCCTCTTCCTCTAGGGAGCTTCATGCGTCTTCAGATTCTGACTGGATGGATGTCCTGAGGATCGCAAGTTCACTAGTGGGTTCGCTGTGTTTCTTGGGTCCAATCTTGTCTCTTGGGTCTACAAGAAGCAAAGGACAGTTGCTAGGTCTTCTACTGAAGCTGAGTACAAAGCACTTGCAGATGTTTGTGCTAAGGTAACATGGATTTTGTCTCTCTTGCGTGAGTTTCGTAGTACTGGTGTGTCGGTTCCCAAGTTGTGGTGTGATAATCTTGGTGCCACCTATATGTGTGCCAATCCAATCTTCCATGCTCGTACAAAGCATGTGGAGATTGATTATCACTTTGTTAGGGTTAAGGTTGCTGCTGGTGAGATTCAGGTTAACTTTATTTCTACGAAGGATCAACTTGCTGATATATTCACCAAAGCTCTTCCGGGTCCTAGATTTGTTTTTCTCAGGGACAAGCTACAGGTTGCTAGTCTGCCCTGTGCTTGAGGGGGAGTGTTAGGAATCTATGTCTTTGAGTCATATTGTGATTCACTGTCCTACTCCTCCTATACCTCTACCTATATGTATTTATATACTCTCTCAGACTTTGTAACCTGTTGTGGTCAATACATACAATTATATGTTCTCATCATAAACACTTCCGTTAATATTATTTTATAAACTTTTCAAATATAAAAACTTGTATAACTTTAGTCATACAGTACAATTTTATCATTTGTATTTTTATATATGAAGTTTACAATAGAATTTTAAAGAATTCAATCAACAAACCTTGTGGTTGAATACAACCTTATGGGCGTTATGGCCCTGTTTGGTAACATAGTTAGCTTATCAACCAATTTTAGCTTATTAGATCACTATTAGTTGTTTGACTTGGTTAAACAATCAATATGAGTATTTGATTAATTAGCTTTTTGCTTTTTTGTAACAGCTTATTGCACTAAAATTCTAAAATTAAAAAAAGTTGCTTAAAGCAACTTTTTCAATCAACTTTTTGAGAAAGTAATTTTACATGTAGTCAACTATCAACTAACAGCTAATTTACCAAACACTTTTCTACAATAAGCTTACTCAATCAACTAACCGCTATTAGCTAACAATTATTTACCAAACACCCCATATCATGGATAATAGTTCACCTCTTGCATTGTAGATCTTCGTTCAAAACGGTATTTAAATTATGTGCATGCAATTAACATATTGTGTATTTTCAGTTAAAAAATCACGTAGATCTAAATAAAATGACGGTACATAAGAGCAAATACCAATTTCAGTCCCACGAGTATTAGCAAAATAACATTTTTTGTCCACATGTTCAGTTCCTACCAATTTTTATCTACGACTATTGTTCTAGTATCGATTTTCATCCACGATTATTGTTTTAGTGCAAAAATTTATCATGACGGTCACCCTTCTATTTAAGACATGCAGATAGGGCTGTCAATTCGGGCTGGCCCGCCCCCGCCCCGCAATGGGGCGGGCTAGGGCCTAAAAAATATAGGCCCGCGAAAGAGCGGGCCTAACGGGCTTGGCCCGCTAAAGCCCGCGACCCGAGCGGGCTGCGGGCCAGTGTATTTTAAAAAAAATAAATTATATATGTAATTTCCCCCACTTCTTCAGACCCCAATTAACCCTAAATCAACTAAATCCTAATCCTAAGCTGGCTGCTGCTCCTCTCTTGCAGTCTCGCCCTCTGCCTCTACCTCATCTCTCTCTCTCTCTGCCGCTCTCTCCTCTCAGCCTGAAGATTTCACACCACCGCCGACCGCTGTCGCAAGCTCATTTGCTCCAGACACCCAGACCTCAGGCCGCAGCAGTGCACTGCAGCAGTCACGCCAATGTCGCCGTCAATTGCTAGTCTCGCACTGTCGCACAGACGGCGATGCCGTCTATCTCCACCGCCGTCCAGCCGCGGCTGATTTGCGATTTCAATTTTTTTTTAATGACTTCAAACATTTTGATTGTGAAGTACTGCTGTACTGATGTTATATAATCTGAATATGTTTTGTTATTTAAAATTTTTAATTTTTAATGTTAGGGAGATGGATTTCAATTTCTAATATTACTCCATATTTGGTAACTTAAGATTTTTGCAAAAATAAAAAATAAAACTATTTTTTTATTTTAAAAATATTTAACTGGTGGCCCGCGGGCCGACCCGCGAAGCCCGCAAGCCCGCGCGGGGCGGGCTCGGGTAGTGTATTTCCAAGCCCGCGAGCTTATCGGGCCGGCCCGCAAAAACCCGCAAAGAGGAAAGCCCGCAACGGGCCGGGCCTAATGGGGCGGGCCGGCCCGCATTGACAGCCCTACATGTAGACATATAAAATTCCAATTTGAGAATTAATAAAGGGATTTAAGCCCTAAGATTGATCCCAATAGTACTGTCAAAGCGGGCTGGCCCGCCCCACCGCGGGCCAAATTTCTGGCGGGCTTTTGCTGGCCGGCCCGTTAGGCCCGCGGGCCACAATTTGTGTAACCCTAACCCGCCTCGCGCGGGTTCGCCGGCCCCGCGGGCCGGCCCGCGGACTTTTCATCTTCCTCTTTTTTTTTTTTTTTTAAATAATAATATGTGTGAATATATATATATATATATATATATATATATATATATTCACAATAAGTGAATATATATATATTCGCAGTGTGAATATATATATATTCACGTACTGTGAATATATATATATTCACGCAATGTGAATATATACATATATATATATATATATATATATATATATATATATTTTTTTTTTATTATTATTATTATTGTTTTTTACTTAGCCCGCGGGCCGCGGGTTAATTTTGGCCCGCCCCATTAGGCCCGCATTTTCGCGGGCCTATTTTTTCATGACCCTAACCCGCCCCACCGCGGGGCGGGTGCGGGCCAGCCCGCGGGCTTTGGCCCATTTTGACAGCCCTAGATCCCAATTCGCAATTTTCCTCCACATTCTCAACCCACTGAAGCACAAAAAATCAACACCGCCCCACTGTTGCTCGAACTCATACCTCTCATTTGGGAGCCACTTCGTGCCACTAGACCATAAGGTCATTGGCATTTTGATAAATATTTCAAAAGCTAAATTGCAATGATACAAAATTCCAAGTAAATTCGTTGATATGCAATGGTGCAATATACATTTAATCTACATATCATGAGATGCACTTGTAATTTTGCATCATTGAATTTAAAAATTGTAGCTTAAGGGCACATTTACATATACTTAGATGTAATAGTGTTGCATGCTTACAATTCTCACATCAAGTATTGTTAGTGAACAAATGAGACCACGTCCCCCCGAGACCGTGGAGACTTGTACATGAATGCACACAAGCTAAAATTTCAGTCACACAACACAATCTAGCGTGGAGTAGTTTGTACGCATCCATGTTGATTTGTAAGGTTTCACTGGGGGAAGTGGTCTCATTGGCACCAAAGTTTGAGTTATTTATAAAAATGTCATCACATTTTTTTTTAAATTACACATTATCCGTTACATATGGATAGATGGACAGGTGCGATTGATTCTCATTCCTCTCCTAGGCATCCGTTCTCTCTTGACCGCGCCCAGCCGCCCATATACATATACATATATATATATATATATATATATATATATATATATATATATATATATATATATATATATATATATATATATATATATATAACATCATATTTCAAGGTAAAAAATGTTGATTAATCTAATCCATCCACTTATGTAGATTAAAACTAGGTTGAGGGTTGTTGAAAAATAAGGGGGAAATGGATGTGACTTGTTTTTTAAGTAATAATTAAAAAATTGACCATGTGTTTTTTTTTTTTGTTTATTACTAAAACTCTCAACCATTGATAAACACAGATAGATGGATGTAATCAGTACTCACTATATATATGGGGGTGAGTTCAAATGAGAACAACCCCTCCTTTCAAAAATGATGAAAGATCTTTGTCACCGATAATGGTTAATCAATGGTTAAGGGTTTTAGTAAAAGAACATGGGGTCAGTTTTATAATCATTGCAAACTTTTAAGTTTGCAATATTTATAAAACCGGCACTGCTCATTTTTTCCTTATTTTTGAACAACCCTCAACCTTTTGTTTATCCAAATGGATGGATCATATCAGCATAAAGTCTACACACTTTTAAACTTTTTATATGGGACCTATACTGTCTCTCTCTCTCTCTCACACACACACATATATAGATAAATGATCATATGAGTCCACACTTCCCATGAGTCTGCGTGGACAGATCTAATCCATTAAAATGTAAAGAGCATAAAGTATAAGATTTTGAAATATCACATTCCCTAATTTGTTGCACTATTTTTGCTGAGTAATCAGGGGTTAGGGGTAATTTTGGAATACTAATTTCACACTAATCTCAAGTTTTGTAGAATTTTAATTAATTTATCCACGATGTACTGCATGACTATATAGAGACAGAGAAAGACTTCGATACATAGCATACAGTGGGAGAATCATTAAAACTGAACGGCTCAAGACAAATGTTACATTCGTCTTTGAAGCTATCATCGTCCACGTCAGTAATTACAGATGATGGCAACAGATGCGGAGGCGTAGATGATCGATGCCGGACTTTCAGACGACACAACCAGATCATAAATTTGGAGTAGACATTCTTAGCAACTGTGCAACAAAATCATGGCGTGCATGCTTACAGATTTACGTGTGCAACTGAGCAACTACGCATCAAATCAATGGTGTGCACGGGTACAAATTTACGTGTGCAGCTGAGTAACTGTGCATCAGAACCATGGTGTGCACACTTAGAGTTCTACGTGTGCAACTGAGCAAATGTGTTGGTTTGTATTAAGCATGCTACCAATTAGAAGTGTACAAGCATTCTCATAAATTTAGAGCGGACATTCTCAGCAATTATGCATCAAAAGGATGGTGTGCATGTGTTTAGTTTTACATGTGCAAGTCAACAAATGTGCATTAAAAGCATGGTGCGCATGCGTTTAGTTTTACTTGTATCAAAGTTTGAATTATTTACGAAAATGCTACCGCATCTTTTTTAAGAATTACATATGATCTATTAAATATGAACATGTAAACGGCTATGATTGGTTCTTAGTTCTTTCTTGGGCATTGGTTCTCACCTGAGCGCACCCCTTTACACACACACACACAATGGTTCTGATGCACGGTTACTCAATTACACATGTAAATTATTACCCGCACAATTATGCATCAAAAGGATGGTGTGCATGCGTTTAGTTTTACCTGTGCAAGTTAGCAAATGTGCATTCAGAAGCATGGTGTGCATGCGTTTAGTTATACTTGCACCAAAGTTTGAATTATTTACGAAAATGCAACTGCATCTTTTTTTTTTTAATTACATATGATCCAATAAATATGAACATGTAGATGGCTATGATTGGTTCTTAGTTATTTCTTGGGCATTGGTTCTAACCTGAGCGCACCCCTATACACACACACACACTATGGTTCTGATGCACGGTTACTCAATTGCACATGTAAATTATTACCCGTGAAATTATGCATCAGAAGGATGGTGTGCATGCGTTTAGTTTTACATGTGCAAGTTAGCAAATGTGCATTCAGAAGCATGGTGTGCACGCGTTTGGTTTTACTTGCACCAAAGTTTGAGTTATTTACGAAAATGCTACCGCATCTTTTTTAAAAAATTACATATGATCCATTAAATCTAAACACGTAGACGGCTATGATTAGTTCTCAGTTCTTTCCTACACATTGGTTCTCGCCTGAGCGCACCCAAATATATATATATATATATATATATATATATATATATATATATATATATATATATATATATATATATATATATGTGTGTGTGTGTGTGTGTGTGTGTGTGTGTATACACATATACGTATACACACACACACACACACACACACATATATATATATGTATGTATGTATCTATATGTATATGTATGTATATGTATATATACATATAGATACATAGATACATATATATATATACATACACACACACACAGATATATATATATATATATATATGAGTTCCCGTGCAATTGACCTTCTCAGGTATAGTTATGTGGTTGCTTTAGGTGCGTGATTTTTGTTCTTAAGGTGCGTATGCACATAGACAACGATTTTTAACCGTTGTTTTTAACCGTTGTCTATTGAATGTTTTTAAAATCTGTGTTGTTAAAAGTCATTCATATAGACAACAATTTTTAACCGTTGTCTTTTCTACATAAAACAACGATTTTTAACCGTTGCCTATTCTGGGTTGTTAAAAGAAGCGTTGTTGAAAGTCATGCAAATAGGCAACAGATCTTAAGCGTTGTCTTTTATATATAAGACAATGGTTACAAACTGTTGTCTATTATGTATTGTCGAAACTTGTATTGTCAAAAATTTTAAACATAGACAACATGTATTGTCTATATATATATATATATATATATATATATATACACGCTCAAGAGGAAATAGAGAAAACTTCAGTGTAGTGGCAATTGTGGAGAAGCGGGAAAGGTTAGTGGAAAGGCTATAGACTGATTGATATTTTTTGCAAGCGCACAGAGTCAATCACAGTATCAATTCCTGGAGTATTCTAGGGTCAATCTCACGAAGAACACACTTAACTACTATTCTTAATAATTAATCTTGTAGATAGGAAAAACGCAAATAAAAGAAATTCATGTATTAAAATAAATATTTGTGAATTTAAAGCAAAGGAAATTTCCAATTGATAAAAGACTAGGGATTTGGGTTCACCTATTAGATAATTAACTAACCATCTTAAGTACTGATTCGTGCGATTATAGTGATGATTGCTCCATTTATATCCCAATACTCCGTCGAGCTACTAGGTTGTACTCAATTAACTGTGATCATCTGTCGATATCTCACCAACATTAATTGAACCCACTAAGCAACAACCAAAACTCACCACAAATACCTAAATCTATGTCTAGTTTAGGTCAATTGTGTTTATCTTACGAGGTCTAGGTTCATAATTCACTTGTCAGTTCTTCTTATAAACCCTAAAAATGGAAATATGCAATGGCCAATCACACAACCCACAACTAAAATACATAAGATAAATATAATCAATTTCAATTATTTAACTGAAATTAGAAGAATCAAACCTAGGAAGAATAGTCAGTTAATCTAATACAAAGGAGTTAATGCCCAAAATGGTCCTCCGACTATGGCCTTTTCTTAACTTAGTGCCTTGACTTTTAATTGCACCCAAAGTGATCCCAGACTATTCAATTTTAAGCCAATTTGGTCATCCGTTAGATATGGCGTCAAATGATTGTTAAAATGAGGGGTAAAATTGATAATTCAAGTGTGGTCTCCAGTTTAACACTTTATGATAGATCAACAATGGCTAGGGAAGGAACGTATGAGAGAAACTGGATTCCGGCGAGATTCCGGCGTGTATTTGCTACGGATACTGGAGCTAATCCAGTCTTGGTCTCATTTTGGTGTCATCATCTTCTTGTTTTCTACTTCTTGCTTCGATTGCGACTTCTCTCCGATTTTGTCATCTTTCGGACTTCCATCTTCCTGTGGCTGCGACCTCTCGAAATAAGAAGAAATCGCGACCAGATCAATGATGGAGAGGATGGCAGAAGATCAGGACCCCCTTGAACTCTCAATTACAAAATCAAAGACTACAGGGATCCCACTATCTGAAGATGTTGAAATGGAGGGAGTGGAAACTAACAGGGAAGGCGAAGGAAATAATCCTGGAAGCAAAACCCATCAGATCTGATCCTGGAAGTAAAACCGCTTTAAAGCCATACCCGCCACCACGACCGCCGCCGCCGCCGACGCCTCAAACTCCACAGCCTCCCCTTCAGCGAGGCCGCAAACCCCTCAAATATGATCCTCGTTGCCGTCGTCGGGGGTTATAAACCCAAACCACACCATCGCTGACAGATCGCGAGCTAGAGCCGCTGTCGCCCTCTGCTGGAGAGTCGGCCCATTTGCTAAACGCCAGCCGCAGTCGCCTTCTGCCGAAGAGCCGGCCAATTCGCGAAACGCCAGCCGCTGTCTGCCTAAGCGTCGCGCTGCCGGAACGCCGTCGCACAGGCATCGCCGCCGCCACTAGATCGTCGATCGTAGTCGAAGCACGGATCTACTAAGTTGATCTCCATCGCCGCCGTCGTGATCGCCGATCGTCGAACACGGCGCGACCGCACACCACCACCGATGGAGCATAACGGAGAAAAAAAACGGTGTGGAACGGAGAAAAAAATAGGTGTTGTTTTGCTAATTTGGAGAGAAACTTGCTGGTCAAAGGTCACAACAAATAATATAAATTGTCATTTTTGCCCTTCTATTTAACGCCAGGTTGACTGCAAAGCTAACGGAGACCAAATTGGCTTAAAATTGAATAGTTTGGGGACCACTTTGGGTGCAATTAAAAGTCAAGGCACTAAATTAAGAAAAGGTCATAGTCGGAGGACCATTTTGGGCATTAACTCTAATACAAAGCTAATCCAAATCCTAATTAAAATTTCTAGCCAATAATCATAATTAAATATATGAACTGCTCAGGAATTATTATTCTGAAAATTTAAAACAGAGACGGAAGAAAGTAATTCAAGCCTAGGGAATTGATAGTAGCGATTGAAGCTCGAAAATTCCTTCGCTTCCTTGCTGACGCCGCTGCTGCGCACCCAGCAGGCTGGTTCGTCTGCGTTCTTCCTTCTTCGTCAGTGCTCTGTCGTCCCCAAAAATTAATTCCCTTCTCTTTTTCTTTATTTCCTTTCCTCCTTTTTCGTTCGTTCCAGTGAGCACAAGACCCCAAATTAATTTTCCTTTTCTCTCTTTTTCTTTTCTTCTTTCGTTCGCCACAAAATTAATTCCCCTTTCTTCTCTTTTATTGCAGTGCTGCGCAAGTCCATCAAAGACCAAATCAAACAAATCAAATAAAATAAACTAAAGTTAAAAGAAAGATTACTATAGCCTAATGACCCAACTTAGATAAACTTAATAATTAAAACACTAGTTTAATATTGAATACATAAAGCTACCAAATAATATTAATCCTAAAGTTAAAATAAAATCTCTATTTATATTAATAAAAATGCAACATTAGCTTAATATTTATTAAACCCAATCTAAACTAGTAACTTATAAATAAATATAATATTTATAATAAGATCAACACTAAACTTAATTTATTTATGCAAAACACTTACTAAAATTACTCTAAAATGTCTAGAAATTAAGCTTATCACAGACGATTTCGACCTCGAACGTTAATCTTACTACAGATAATTTAATGCGCGAATTTTGAATCTAATGGCTGAGATCATGCATCAAAATTAAATCAAATGGTCTATATTTCATCCTATTTCTCACCTAAGGGACTAATTTCACAGGATCTCATATCTTTATATATATATATATATATATATATATATATATATATATATATATATATATATATATATATATATATATATATATATAGGTTTCTATTCAAATGTGATCGCGCCTTCCCGTGCGGCCGGTGCGAAATACACCACCGTGTATACAAATATACACCACTCAATGTTAGAAAATGCACCACAATGAAAATACACAAAAACACCAAAAAACACACCACACACCCAAAATAATGCACCATAACTCCCTTGTCCCTAATGGTTCATTTCCTAACACTGTGTGGTTTATATTTGCATACCTAGTGGTGTGTTTTTTGGTGATGCGTACCTAACGGTGCATATTTGTGTGGTGCATTTTTTAACATTGAGTGGTGTATATCTGTATACATAGTGGTGCGGCCACACAGATTGCACGTTAAACGCGGGCACACCTGATTATGACTATATATATATATATATATATATATATATATATATATATATATATATATATATATATATATATATATATATATATATATATGGGCTGGATCCAATGAGACCACCCTTGTAAATGAGATCGTGAGATCTCATCACAACCATCTAAAAAATTTGATTTAATGGATGAGATTGAATTTAAATGTCATTTATATAAGGATATAATTAATACATAAGGGTGTCATTGTAATTTTATTATGTTGTTAGAATTTGGTTTATAAATGAAATAGATTATTTTCCTAATTTAAAGGATCCTAGCCATGGTAGGAATAAATTATAGATTTAAAAGAAAAAAAGAAAAAAAAAAGAGAAAAAAATGCAGCATTCCGTGTATGGAAGAATTGTCGTGTGCATTTGATCTGTTAGGTGTGTGCGAAACGCTATGCAAAATCCTGTGTGCACTTAAGGGAACATGTGTGTGCATATTACTGAACATGTCCATGATACAGCGGTGGGTGCGTATCACTTATCTGGAGTGTGCATTTCACTGTGCAAGAATGTGATGTTTGTGTGCTCTAGCCGAAATTGTGTATGCATTATACTGTACATATGTCCATAATACTGAAGTGGGTCAACGCCCATTTGAGTGTGCATATGACATAACCATCGTGTGTGCATTAAAGGCAACATGTGTTTTTTTATCCTACATATGTGTGTGCAACTAAGGTGTCACACATTTTTCATGGTTGTCTACTCCAATGAATGTCACAAACACATTTTAGTATACTTTGAAATTTACCGTTTCCATTGAATGAATTTCCTAGTCGCCGATAAAACTAAGACATTTTATGATACACCGAAATCCGTTGTGTGCATATACGTAGCATAGTTTGTGCATTTTCTAACCTAGTGTGCATATTTGAAAGATGACCCATGTGCGTTAGTGTTGTATGAGTATGTTAGTGACAACTACAAAACTGTGCATGCAATAACAAAAATTCTAAGCAACAAAAGTTATGGTTTGGAAACAGGAATTTGTAAAAAATATATAGTACTAATGAATCATGAAGCGGGTGCGCAACAATGCGTAGTTGTGTGCTTAACAATTTTTTGCAGTGTGCGCGGTGTGTGCAATCATTATTCATCAATATATAGCCAAACATATATTTTGTCACGCATATACTGTAGCATGACGTTGGTCACTCTAGCCCAATGTTAGATTGTGTTGAATTAATTAGACTATGAGTGCAATAATGTAATAAAGTGTGTGGTACTGATTGTAGTATCTCCGAGTGAGTGTTAAAGGCAACAATGTTGTACAAAATATATACGTTAAGTGTGAGGCAGCGTTTCGTATATGAAAATTCCCAAACCGATATATAGGTGTGTGCATCAGCAATTTACGGCGTGTGAATTTCATTGGGCAAGAAGTGTTATTACTATGTGCACTTACCCTAACTTGTGTGTATATTTTTCGAAACACGTGTCCATAACAATGAAGTGGAAAACCATTTTAGGGTGACAACATCCATTTGAGTGTACATATAACATAAGCATCGTGTGTGCATTAAACGTTATAGCAGTTTGTTTCGCCCAAGCAGATAACCAACAATAAAATAATATGTTAAAAGTGTGTAGGCGTTCTGTGTACGTAGTTTTTAATTCCAAACCAATACATATCCATAATTTGATACGTTAAATAGAATGGTAATGATCGTGCCTAAGTGTAGGTGTGTCATCTCAGTCTTAGATGTGTGCGTTATACTGTGGGATTCCAAAATACAAAGATGGAGATCCATTTCAGGTGCGTGCACACCCATTTGCGTGTGCATATGACAAAACAAATAAATAAATGACGATAATCTATAAATAAAGTTAATGGACTCTGCATAAAAATGTATTTATTACGTCTAAGTAAAAAAAAAAAAAAGAAAAAAAAACTCAACATTCAAACCGAAAAATGATAGATAATATGACAAAATCTAATAAGAAAAGTATAGGCTCAACATGCAATTATCTACAGCTTGCAAACACCTCCCCATACGCTTTGGAATATCCTCAACCTGCAAGTTCAAAATGTCCCCAAGTCCAATCTCACCAACAACTCTCCTTTGGACTATCTTGAATCACATTTTGAATCCTGCCATCTTCATTTCCTGTAAATACATACGCATTAAAGTTAAACGCACAGGTAACCCGATATTTAAAAGCTTCAAAAAATGCAATGCACACAGCGTCTTCGAAATGCAATGTTAAGGTTTAAATTAAATTTGTTCGCACACACTTCATACTTTCCATGAACACATCTAAACTAGCTAAAGATCATAAGCGGATTTGGAGCATATCAAACAGTCATACCCAAACGAACTGTGCACATACCTCATGTCTAAGACACACACACTTCAAAAATGCAAAAACCAAAAGAACAAAATCACAAAGACACTAACAAACCTGTGTCTGCACACACTCACTATCTCTGACGCACACACCCCAAAAACTACTTTCAAAACAACAACAAATTAAAATACCGTCCAACCCCCGCACAAACACAATGACAACACCCAGCCCACAACCACAACAGACAAACAAATGAACATCCACAAACAAAAACTAGAAAAACCATGAAACAGACACAAAAAACAAAGCCATGACGCGCACATACATGAGTATCGTCACGCACACCCCTTAATATACAAAAACCAAACATCAAATGAGTATGTGCAGTAAAGAGTGCAGCAACCACCGGACTAATGGTTATCTCAGCATCTAAGCAACCAACTAACTTTTTAAAATGGATTGTAACTTTAATAAATGAGTATGAAATATCAATGTTCTTAAGTAGCAAACATCAAAGATGATATTAAAAATCAGAGCCCTTTTTGGGTCCAATCAATGTGTCAATAATTCCCTCTTCTCTGTACTGACACAACAGATTCTTCAAAAATTAAAAACTCAAGCAATTCAATATTTTTGACTGAATTTTTGACAACTGAAAATTAAAGTGATTGGAAAACAAAACTAACAATTAAACAATCGAATAACAAAAAAAAATAGGGGAAAATTAAAGCATGCCATAATACCCACACCACACAAATACTAACCCTAACCTAAAAACCAAACACCATTCAAACATAATACGAAACCCCAATAACATAAAGATCACGAATACCTTTAACAGCCCTAACATCATTCCTCCTCAAACGCTTGGATTTCCTAATCGAAGACCCCGCCATTGATATTATCTGCGCAGCCGGAGAAACGAGGAAAGACCGCGCGCAGACGATGCTCAGGCTCCGGCAACGATGAACGACAACGTCAGAGTATGATCACACGCAGAAAACGCGACTTCGCGACGATGGGTGCAGAACGACTGACGACAACGAAAATAGGAAAACGAACGGGTGTGATGGAAAGAGAATCAACAAGGAAATAAAAAGAAATAAAAAAGGAACGGAAAATTTAATTCTAAAAATAATGATCCAAAATACCTAAATACCCCTATTACATCTAATTTTACCTATGCACACAATATTTAATCTGGGCCATTAAATAAACCCAACGGATGGTTTAGATGTAGTCTCACGCTCTCGTGTAAGTATAGGGGTCTCACTGGATCCAAATATATATATATATATATATATATATATATGAAAAAGGGTCAATTAGGCCCTTAAACTTTCAAAAGGTGCAATTAAACCTATAAACATGTTATTTTGGTGCATTGAAGCCCAAAAAACTAGTTGGTGACTTGTAATAGCATGTCATTGGGGTTCTAGCCATTCTCTGGTCAACTCCGGTGATTATTTGACAAACTTTAGTGAGATTCTAGGGACAAACACTAACGATCAGCCACTATCGAATAGCCGATGGTTGCATTTGAGGAAGGCGACGAACACTGGGTCACCTTTTCAATTTTGGTATTTAGTCGCCTTCTGCTTTGAAAGCAATCGTTTTGGTCGCCTTCTACTTCGACCATTTTGGTTGTCATTTCTAGACAAAGGCAACCATTTTTGGTTGCCTTTTACTTTGGAAGGAGGTGACCAAATTTGGTTGTCTTCTCCTATAGAAGGCAACCAAATGGTCGCCATTTCCAGACGAAGGTGATCAAAATGGTTGCCTTTAGCTTCGAAAGAAGGTGACCATTTTTGGTCGCCTTCTATTCTGGAAGAAAGAAACAAAATGGTTGCCATTCTTGGACAAAGGCGACCATTTTGGTTGCCTTATGCTTCGGAAGAAGGCGATAATTTTTGGTCACTTTCTCTTGTAGAGGCGGTCTTTTTAGACACTTTCTCAAGCAGAATTCGACCATTTTTTATCCTTAGAATCTCGTCGGAAGTTGGTCGAAGGGTCGCTGGAGTTGGTCGGAACCCTATTGACCTGTTATTACAGGTCACCAATCAAGTTTTGGGCTTCAATACATCAAAATACTCTGTAATATGTTTATGCGTTTAATTTCACCTTTTGAAATTAAATTTAAAGGCCTAATTGACTTTTTTGAGTAAAGTTTAAGGGTCTATTTGACCCTTTTTCCTATAAATTGTAAATTATTGGTCCCGATAGGTAGAGGAGTGAGTCTAGAAAGAGGGGGGGTTGAATAGACTCACTAGGTTTTAAAAAATTTTTGCAAGAACAAACCCTTAAAAGGAGTTAGAACTTGAACAAAGATTAAAGCAGCGGAAATAAGAATGTTATCAGATTTTAGTATCACTTTGCACTGTTTTGATCGTTAGGAAAATGTTACGCTTGGTTCGTGAAAATGAAATTGCAATAGATAAAACAATAAGTAAGAGAGAGAGAGAGAGAGAGAGAGAGGGATTTTTATAGTGGTTTGGTTATTAACGAAGCCTACTCCACTCTTCATCACAACTTGTGAAGGATTGCACTATTGTCTCCGTTGATAGTACAATGTCTTCCCAGAACGTGCTCCTTTGATCACAAAGCCCGGCAACCACGCTTTTGTAGGTTTTTCAACTACTACAAGTTTACTCTGCCTCTTTCTACTTCTCCCAAGTAGAGGTTGGTTGAAATGTTGAATTTTTCTCCAACTTGAAAATCTTGGCTTGAGCTTCTTGAATCAACACTTGAGTAGCACAAGATTTCTCTGAAAATCTGGATTGAGAGTTTGAGCTTTTTCAAATATTTGTACACTTTTTAAAGGTTATGAAAGTATATCGCATGTATGAACCATCAGCTCCAAATGAGAGAGAGCTTGGGTATTTATAGGCATGAGATTTGATTCCGTTGGAGGGAAATCAAATTTCAAAACCTATGTCCAATGTGTAATATCCGCTAGGTAAAGTTGACCCAGGTGAATGTCAGTATATTCTAGCCGTTTGTCTACTTTAGTGTAAGGACAATTTGTCTTTTGTCTTACACAAAAGGACATGACATTTAATGCTCATTGGGATTGCTTCCTAGAATCCGTTTAACACTAATCATTCACAACATCAAGGCTATGGACAAGACAATATTCTAAGGAATGTCCCTAGAGTCCTTATGCCTTGGGTGCTCGTGAGAATGATTGACTTTATCACTCACTCATCATCTCCTCGAATAAATCAACTTGATTATTCGGTCTTCTCTAATCCTCAAGGGACCGGCCCTTCCAGTATTTGGCCTTAGTCTTCTTGGCTTCTCCCGTCTTGGTAAGTCTTCGTCCTTGAGATCTTCTAAGTCTTCAGCTGACAGTTACCTTGGATTTTGTCATGAACTCGTAATGACGAGCTCTAACAAGAATTCGACGTATAAGAAAATGATAATAAAGACAACAAAAATTGGGGGGTCTCCTCTGGTCTTTGGTATCATCAAAATCAAGAGTTCGGGGTTCCTAACATAATATACTTTGAGGAAGATTATGAATAACTATGTATCTCATATATTTTTGGAAGAAACAAAAGAGAAGAAAAAATGCATCCTATTTAACTAATAAACGTGAGTGAGGACACTTTATTTGAGCTATATTTTACCCGCCACCCCTTACTTTACTTCTTTTGGTGTATTTAATTGGGATTTTGAATCTAATGACGTGTTTTGCGTACAGTTCCACCCAATTACATAACTAAGGGAAAAAAAAAAAGCCTGTTGGTAAAAACGTGAGCTAATTTTGAGCGAAAAGTGCATGTAAAGGAAATAGAAGGACACTTGGAAGTAACCCAAAAAGAGGATGCCTAAAGAAGAACGAAGCTAAGTCCGTGGTGCGGAGTTAATAGTGCTTATAGGCGTCGAGTCTATTTCTATAGATCAGGGCGGGAGCGCCCATGCTGTCGCCTGTGTGCGAAACCCTATTGCGCAGTATAAATTGATAATTTTATATATGAAAAAAGGAGGAGGGAATAAGCGTAAACAGTAACTTAGGGTATAAACTCCTTTGTGAGATTTTCATCTTTTAGACTTGGAAATTGTTCTTTAATTTAAGCATAGATTCTTGGATTCATTATTAGCTCTAATATTTCAAGGATTGAGGATCCGCTCTATTTTTAAAGATAAGTGTTCTTCTTTTAATCTCGTTTACAACTTTATGATTTATTGCTTTGATATCTCTGTCTTTAGCCTATATAATATGCGAGTAATCTAGTTTGGGGTTGGATTGACGTTTACATGATATTCTTAATGCCTATTTGGCATTTATTGAATAAGAGGGTAAGACCCAAATCTAGGGTTCCTCTTGTTGTGAGAGTTCTTGTATTCTTGTGTTGAGATGTGGTGCATTAACACTCATCTTGTTTTGAATTTGACCGTTATGAAAGTTGGGTCAACATTCTCCTAGACCCATCTCGCAACCCTTAGGTTCCACTACGAAAGTAGAGAACTCTAGAGATCTAGATTGCTTGAGCTTCCTTCATTGAGGTGGTTGGTAGTATCACGAAAGTGAGACAATTCTCGCTCTTCAATTCGACCTAACATTGGATCATGGAAGTGGCGTGTTAGTCCACTAAACTGGTGTTGACAATCTTGGAACCCGAAGTTGAGTTTGAGTCCTCTTAATCTTTAGTGTTGGCAATCTTGGAACCCGAAGTTAAGTTTGACTCCCCTTAATCTTTAGCGTTGACATTAAATTAAATGTTCCATCATTCCAAGCCCTTCTTTCGTTATCAATTATTCACTTGAGTTGTTTATTTACATTCCACAATCCCTTATCAGTGCTTAGCTTTCACCAATTTCCCTTCTCCTTGTGTCTAGAAGGTTTTTGAGGATTATGCCTAAAATATCATCCCAAGATATAAACAATTTATTTTTGTTTGAACCATCCAAGACGATTAGTGAGCTATGTTAGTATAAAATAAAGAAAAATACTACTCCTACTCTCAAATTCTACTACTTAACTTTTATTCTCTCTCATAAAATTTTGATATTGACATTTTCATTGAAACTTACAGCATGAAGATGACAAATAACCAATTGCTACATTAGAGAATAAAAGTGATGGAGTTTAAATAAGAATTACATATACTAGAATTCTAAAATAAAATGTTGGATTTATGTCCTACTACGCACGGAAATACAAGAAATATAATAATTTTATAATAACTACCACTCACTCTATTATTATTATTATTATTATTATTATTATTATTATTATTGTGCTTCATATATAGTACGGAGTATTTTTAATAGAGCAGTAGGCGTATTTATTTGCATGGACCGTCCACAATGCATTGTGGACCGCGCATCAAAACGACGTCGCTTTGATTAATGAAAACAGACAGATGAATTCGCGCCACTCACTTTCAATTCATATACACTGCAGTTACATTTCAACACAACTTCAGTTACATTTCAACATAACTGCAGTTACATTTCAACACAACTACAGTTACATTTTGATATAACTACAGTTTCATTCGATAATATAAAAACACAAATGTGAAACTGTTATTCAGTATCAGTTCATATACACTGCAGTTACATTTCAACACAACTACAGTTACATTTCGATATAACTATAGTTTCATTCGATAATATAAAACACAAATGTGAAACTGTTATACAGTATCAGTTCATATACACTGCAGTTACATTTCAACACAATTACAACTACATTTCGATATAACTACAGTTTCATTCGATAATATCAAAACAAATGTAAGGCAGTATCTTTTGAGATGAACTGTAGTATCAATTAAGGGCTCATTCTCCCACTTACTGAAACGACGTCGTTTTGAGACCACGGTCCACGATACAAGGACTGGTATTTATTGGAGTGAACAAGTCCTCCTCCGCCGTGGCCCTTGTTTGCGGCACCTGAATTCTGAACCGCCGGATTTTGAAGGAGAAAATGGCGCGGGGTATAACAGCAATTTGGTGCGTAATGCTCGCCATCTTCGTATTCAACTCGCCCTTTAGTAGGGCACCCTTCACTCTGGCATTGCCTCGAACAGATGGAGGAGCTTCGTTAAACGAAGATGGAAATGGGAGGAGAGCGATGATTGAATTGGAGGGTGGACCGGAGGATGTGGCGTGGGTTGTTCAGCTCTCTGATCTCCACTTTAGCGTACACCACCCCGACAGAGCCCTTGACTTCAAGGCCATCGTGGGGCCTGCTCTAGCCATGGTCAACCCTTCCTTGGTCTTCATCACTGGCGACCTTACTGGTAATCACCTTTCATTCATCCCAATTATTTGTCTTCTTTAATTTTTTTTTTTACTTTACTCTTTTTTAATTCACTGTTTGTAAATTTAATAAAAATGCGTTCTTGTTAAGCTTTTAAGCGTTGAGTAGTTCAATATTGAGCTCCAGAATTGTCAGGTTTCTACTGACTTCTAACATGAATGGGGAAGGGGGAATGTTTTCTTGTTCTCTTGGTTTAACAATTAAGCGAGCTTCTGAGAAGGGATAGGAAAAGGGGAGGGATGAATTGGAGAGTCAGTTTGGAAACTAGGCTCATTATAGATCAAAGAAACTAATTGTATTCCATTATCACGTTTCGGAGATTCAGAACATAAGAACAAAATCATCAAGGATGGAGAAGTTCTTTGAGAAGCTTTGTTGTATTTAAAAAAAGGGCCTCTTGATTCCGAATAACTTTGAGAGTTGTGTGGTTTCGTCTCTTTGAATTTTGATAATTGGACAGTTTGATATTGATTGGCTTGTTGATGAAGAAAAGCGATATAGAGTTTTTTATTGGGTAAAGCTCTAGGATCCTACAGTTTTGTGGTGGCATATTTTAAAACCACCTAGGTAGAATCTGGTCTGTCTTACATTGTCTGCATGCATAAAAGTTAGATGCAAGCATGGGATGTCTGTCTATGTGAGTGCATATTGTCAGAAGTACACCGAGGTGACCATGACAGAAGGCCTATTGTCGTGTAAAGTTGAAGCTTTTTAGTGCTTTTTTGAAGTATATATACTGATTATTTGGTTTGCTAGCCGCTGGCTATCATTAAAAAGCTTGTGCATTTCCACTTTCAGTTTATGGCATTCCTAACATTATCGTATTCAATTCATTCTGGCTGTAGACACATTAACATATTGCTTGACGCCTTGACAAGGCCATAGTTGCTGGCCCTTTACATGGCTCCAGGTTAACAGGTGCATTGCAGAATATATAAAACCAACTGGAAGGAAAACCTCACACAGTCTCTTATATATTACTTTGCTTTGTGTATTCTCCTATGCAGTATGCACCCAATAAAATGAATGCATGGATCATTACTTATTATTTCAAACTACCATTGTGTCAAATATTCTTAATTTTTCTAGATTTCTACCAGATGGGAAAAGCAAGGATTTACTAACAATGAAGCAAGATGAAGCGGAATGGGTAGAATATCAGAAAGTGATGGAAGATGTCATTAAAAGGAGTGGGCTGAAAAGGAGCACTTTTTATGATCTCAGAGGAAACCATGATAATTTTGGTGTGCCAGACACCGGTGGTTCGTTTGATTTTTACTCTAAATATAGCATCAATGGGCAGATGGGAAGAAATGGATCAGTTAACAGTGTCACTGTGCAGGTATGCCATACTTTTTAACTGTCAGTTTCTGCTGTTTTAAACCTCTCTAATGAAACCAAAAAAGAAAAACATAAAAAAGAATGATAATTATAAAAATAAAAAAAAATTAAAGGAGAGGAAATGCTAGTTATCTTTAGCACCACCAATATTCTTCTTTGTATTATTGCTATTGTCATCATTATTCATGTTCATATCCAGCTTCAAAGATGAATGCAAGAGATTATCAAGCATTTGTATTTTCCATTACCTTGGGCAGTTTTCTTTCTATTGAAGTGTGGGAGAAGTTGGTAAATGCCCATTCTTAGATCTATAAATTCCAAAACTCTAAAAATAATACACACCTTCTAAAGAAGAATATTTTCGCTGTCACTTCTGTATTCTTTATTGGTTCTGCTTATTAATTTTCTGGTTTAAGTTGCTCTCTCAAATGTTAATAAATTCATTTTGTGATTTTCTTGTTTGATGGCTTCTGGAAATAATTATAGCAAGAAGTCCTTTCAGTATTTTCTAATTGTTTAATGCATGGTTGTCATTCAGACTGGCGCACGCAATCTACTTTTTGTTGAGTTTGACAGCACCACATCTTTAGGATTACGGGGTCCAACTAATTTATTTGGTCATCCAACTGACCAGTTGTTATCTGATATAAGCTCTGAACTATCACAATTGGATCCTCTACTTGCAAAACCCATTGTCAAGATTTCACTTGGGCACTTTCCACTCTCCTTTTCTGCAGCAGCTTATTCTAGAAGGACTCTAAAGGACGTGTTTCTGACACACTCCTTGTCAGCTTACTTGTGCGGGCATCTGCACACAAGGTTTGGAAAAAATTTAAAACGGCATCATCAATCGAATCACCATCCCTTGTACTCCCAGCAGTACTTTCAGTTGAATGGACATGGATTACCTGTTGAAAGACCTAAAGATTTTTCTCTAACGGGCACTAATGAATTTTGGGAGTGGGAAATGGGTGATTGGAGGAAGAGTAGAGCTATGCGTATTTTGGCCATTGATAGAGGTTGGATTTCATTTGTAGATATTGACTTCAGATTGGGGGCAAAAAAAACTATTATATTGCCTACATTTCCACTTGACTCCCGCTTTATTTTGGATAAGTCATTTCAGAAGAATGAATCTCAGCCTTTGGATCCTACATTTTACAGTAATATCAGAGTTCTTGTGTTTTCTTCTACTCCAATTGTATCTGTTGTGGCCAGAATCTATGACTCAAGGCCTGGTAAGCTCATTGTTGTAATAGAAGCTCCTATGAAGAAAAATGGGAATGGCTTATCTAGAGGGGACCTTTATACTTGCCCCTGGAATTTTAAAGCTTTTGAAGATCCATCACCTGAACGATTCTTGTTGCAAATTGAAACAGTTGATATTAGTGGGAGATCAACTTTGACTGAACTACGACCCTTTTCCATTGTTGGTCAACGTGCTAGGCTCCCATGGAATTGGAAAGAATTTTTTGTTATGGGTTGTCAATGGGATGCTTTATATTACCCAATCTTCTGGTCCTTTTACTTGTTTATCCTATCCATTCTTCTTGTGCCGAAAGCCATCTTCTTATTTTCTAGAAAACAATATACTTATAGGGCATTCATTTCCAACAAGGGTTTATCAAGTTACATAACATGGATTCTAATGGAGCTATACAGTGTTCCATGGGCGTGGTACTGTATGGTTTGTTACTTGTTTTACCTCATATTATGCCCTTGGCTTTGCGGCCAAGTTCTCATGGAAGGAGAAAGGGGATACATGACATTTCGAGGTTGGGCATTCAGATTCAATACAAGTGAAAAGCTCAAGTTTGTTGGGTTTCCAGATATAATGGTGGTTGTTCTTCCTCATCTTTATTTTGTCGTTTTGCCTGCACTGTTTGTGATTATAGCATGTGCAGCTGAAAGAGGAATATACCGAGACTATCTGCGTGCACTTTCTGGGAAAAAAGATGATTCTGAGAATAAGATTTCTTTTTCATCTACTTGTGGAAGAAATTATACCTCGATACTTCTCCGTATGCGATGGATTAGGAAAGCTCTAGTGCTGATTTGTTTGGCAATATGTTGGAAGCATTTTATGGTAAGTTTTCGTCCTAATTTATTTGAGGCCTTTGAACTTTGCTTTCTCTTTTTAATTAAGGATATGTTTGTCTGATCCCAGCTAGATTGGCATCAAGGTTCAATTGAGTTGAGTACCATCCTATTGAAGTCTAATGTCAATATACTTGAGATTCTAGTCAGATTTGTTTTGAAATTTTAGGATATAAAAATGGAGTAATATCCATTTTCATTTTTAGCTGTAAATGTGTATTACATATGCAGAAAGTAGGAGTTGTCTTCCAAACAACCCCCTCCACTTTGCTTTTCTAACTCTTAGATGCACGATATTCTACTCCCTGCATTTTTCTTCCATGTGTTTTCTGGGTCGACTTTGAGTGAAAACAAGTGCCTAATTTACCTGGATTATTTATACACTCATTCTTTTATGCAGAATTGCAGAGCTCTTTGTAAAGCGTATGAGATGAACCCGTTTATCCATTTCCCAGTTTATAGCCTGGCAGTCCCGCTGTTGTTGGTTTACACAATCCACAAAACCAGCAGAATTTGAGTGGCATCCCGTGCAATTAAGAGGTTTGTCATTGTTGTGTTTTACAGTTTTTATAATACTGCTGGGAACGGTTTCATATATACATTCATTACCTATATGAAGATTCAAAATATTTATTTGACAAATCTTGATTGGAATGATTGCCCTGGATATCATTTTACAGTTACTGGGACTACCAAAACAAAGCAAACATTATTTCTTTTATTTCATGACAGACTTAACTTATCCAACACCTTTCTGGTGATTGGTGACCAAATAAAGTGATGTTGCCAAAACCTGTTTTACAAGGAATTGATCATATTAAAACTGATCTTCATCAATAGAGTTAAGCATTTATTCTCATCTTTTCTAGCTCTCTTGGCTGGCTTTGAAGATGTGGTCGAAATAAAATGGTGCCACAAAATAAACTTCACTAGATGTAATAAAGGAGTAATCCAATGAAGAAAATCTAACAGTTTTTTCATGGAAAATGCTATATGTATCAGATTTTTTTTTAACCTGTTCGTACAAAAAATAGCCACATGCAAGAAAAGTAAAATGAGTTGGAAGAACTGCTCAAAGAATTTGAGAAATCGTGTTAAATGGTCTGTGAATCGGGTTGTCTATACTTTAGCTAGGGAGGGTTTTTATGTTGGGAAAATGACACTTTTTCTTCTGAGTTATATATGCATATAGCAATTTATTTTCTTGAGTTATTCATGTATCCACATTTGTCCCCTCAGTTATGTTAAAAGTGGCGATTTTTCCCTCTGTGATGTTAAATTGACATTTTTACCCTTAAAATAACTGTTTCATTTATTTTTCTTCAACAAATTATTGCTTATATGTATGCATGACCATGATTCGATTCAAACTTAACTGGATATTGTAGCAATCATACTGAAAATTTATTTATTTATTTATTTTTGTAAATTCTATTTCTTTTTTTTAATAGTCTAAATTCAACAATTATTTTATTTTATTTTTTCAGGTTCTGAATCGTAACCATAACCGTTCATACTATTTTGGTATGATTGTTATAGTATCCGATTAGGTTCGAATCGAATTGTAGTCATGCATACATATAAACAATAAATAATAATTTGTTGGAGAAGAAAAATAAATAAAATTGTTATTTTAAGGGTAAAAATGTCAATTTAACATCATAGGAGGGAAAATCGCCACTTTTAACATAACTGTGGGGCAAATGTAGATACATGAATAACTCAAGAGAAAAAGTGTCATTTCCCCTTTATGTTTGTTAAAGATGTTTGTTTTTTTATTCCTCCAATCATGATTGTTGTGCTCTTAAGTCTTTGACAGGTTGCTTAATGATGTTTCCGTTTTCTTAAAAAAAAGAAAAAAAAAAAAGAAGAGAATTTGACAAACCAAAAGTAGTGATGAATGATGATGAAGTGAGTACACAAGAAGACAAAGATACTTGTTTTGGTTTCTAGTCACAAATTTAACACACACACAAGTGTTAGTATAGGTTATTTTCCAAAAAAAAAAAAAAAGGAAGGTGTTAGTATAGTTTAGGAATGGCAATGGGTGGGCCGGGGTGGGGATATATCCCTACCCTGCATACCCACTCATTCTTGCACCCGTGCGAATAATAAAATTTCTATCTCATTTTTGTTTTACGAGAATTTTACAGTACATGTAATATTCAACTCGCAATTTTAGTCATTAATATCATACTTAAATTTAATAAAAAATTTATAACTACAATTTCCAATATTAGTTCATCAATGTCTTCATTACTTCCAACTTCAAGATTTGTGTATCAAATTAGCCAGTAGTAACAAATATTTAGTGTGTTATGGTCAAGCAGCATAACTGTGGCCTTCCCAAGTGAGAGGTCACAGGTTCGATCCCCGTGGAGGTGTTGACTTTTTATGCTTCATATTTGTATGAACAGATACTACAGTGTAATAGACTAATAGAGTCAATAGTATTCAAAAAAAAAAAAGTTACGTTTTTGCCTTAATAGCCAAAAATATATACAACACCTTAGGATTAGTGTTACAAATTTTGGAAGAGTATATTTTAGTGTTTTAAATCATTAACAACAAACTTCACATATCTCTAGTTTTGTAATAACAAAAAATAGGAAAAAAGATCAAATAAGCCCTAAATTTTATATGAAAATTTAATTAGACTCCTAAACTTTTAAAAGTTGTAGTTAAACTCATCAACAAGCTATTTTCATGCATCAACACCAAAGAACTGGTTATTGATCTGTAATAGCAGGTCGCTAGGGTTCCGCAAGACTATGACTAATACTGGCGATGCTTCGACGACTAAACTCGATGATCGGTAGTTGAGAAACGATCGGCGATAGCCTTTGAAGAAGGTGAAGTAGAGAAGGCAACCATTGGTTTCCTTCTCCATCAAAGAAGACGACCATCTGGTCACCTTTTCTAGTAGAGAAGGTGACCAGATGGTTGTCTTCTTCAAAGAATACGAGAAGGTAACCATTTTGTCGCCTTATCCGTTGGTCGCCTTTTTCAAAGACTACCGATGACTGTTTGTTAGTCGTCAGTCGTCGGAACATCGCTGGAATTAGTTGGAGTCTCGCGGGAACCTTAGGGGGTGTATTCAATCAAGACTTTTAAAGTGATGAATTTTATTGACTTTTGTAGAGTTCTTGTAAACTTTCCTAGAATCTTTTAAGCTTTCATCAACTTTGTAAGAGTCTATATCCGTAGGACAAACATTTATAGACTTTTTAATATGAAAAAGTTTTAAAAGTCTATAAATATTTATAGACTCTTACAAAGTTGATGAAAGCTTAAAAGATTCTAGGAAAATCTACAAGAACTCTACAAAAGTTAATTAAGGGAGGTGTATTCAATCCCGACTCTCATAGACTTTTAATGACTTTTATGAACTTTAAAAGTTTGTAGGTATTTAATTTAAACTTTTAATGAGTCTTTAAAAGTCAGACAATATTTAATCAAGATTTTTTATCACATTGAATGGATGGCGTGATAGTAGTAGAAGGTTTAAGCAAGTTAGCTGTGGAAAAGAAGATACTTCCTGCTCTCAATGAAAAGCTTGGTGCAAAGATCATATGCACAATACCAAAGCAGATTGAAATGATTCAAGAATCGTTTTAACCATTTTTCTGAGCTTATGCATCATAATTCTCAATATCCACGAATACCACAATATACTTCATCAGCATCTCAAGAGATAAATGTAGAAGCAAGTTCAACAAAGTATTATAAGAGAAAAAAAAAAAAAAGAACTGAATATGAAGGAAATAGTAGTTCAACTGAGGAAACAAATCGATATAATGTGTTCAATAAATTATCTAATACTCTTGATTCAATAGCGGCTGATATCCATTGTTTGGTGCAGAAAGAGATAAAGAAAATTATACTCTATTTATGTATAATATACTCTATTTTTATGACAATCAACATTTAATTTTATTTTTTAATTTTTTTTACAATGCATTAATTTATTAATGATTTATAAAAATATATTTTTGTAAGAAAATTATAAATAATATCTACAATTATTATAAGAGTCAATAATGTTAGACTCCTAACTGGAACTAAAAAAATGTTGGTGTAATAGTCTGTTATAACATATTGTACTTTGTGTTCTTATTGTGCAATCTCCAATTAAATTCCTAATATATCATAATCATTTATAATTTTACCAAATTTTTTCCGTCAAATATAACGGAAGTTTAACGTCAAATTCTTTAGACAATTTGTTTCTTTATTGCGGTTTTCAAACAAATTGACAATTTGTTTCTTAATAATCACAATATACAATTATAAGCAAATACTTATATATATAGATTTGTTTTGTAAATTATCCTTCAGTTTCCATTTTCTATTATAATTATAATTATAATTACTTTAGAAAATATTGAAGTCGGATTATATAATATATGTATAGATTCCTAACTTAAAATTAGAATATTGAAAAAAAAATTAGAATATTGAAGTCTTAATAGAATTCTATAATACAATTTTGTATAGATTCCTAACTTAAAATTAGAATATTGAAGTTTTAATAGAATTCTGTAATACAATTTTGTATAGATTCATAACTATAGAGTTCACAAATTGTGAATATTGAGTAATGTAATTTTGTATATTGAGATCTAAAAGTGTGAACATAATTTTTTTTTTTTTTTGAATACTATTGACCCTGTTTCATGTAGTATCTGTCCGTATACTTTCTCAACCTACTGAAGCCCAACAAAGTCAACATTGCCCCCACTACTGAGGCTTGAACCCATGACCTCCCACTTGGGAGAATCACTTCATGCTGTTTGACCACAAGGCCTTTGGTGAATATAAAATTTTAAAATTGTGAACATAAATTTTTAAAATTGTGAATATAGACTTAAGTCCAACTTGTAAGGTGGACCCTCCATAGAATAATTTGCCAACATCTATAGCATAGAGACAATGTGATCAAATTTGGAGACACAATATGAAAGAAAACATCTTAAGCACAAGAAGGAAATTGCAATATCATATTTAGATGGTAAATACTGTTGTTGAGTTTACAGCAAATGTATAAGCTAGTTTCATGTAAATGGAAATAATACAGTATTCTACAACTCCATGTTATAATTCACTGGATTTCTATATCTCCAGCACCTAATCGCTTCAAAATCCTCAATCTCTGCACTCTCACAGAAAGATACAGCATCCTTTCTGGAGCAAATAAAAGAATCGTTTGTTCATTACGTATTGTTTACAAAACATCATGAAAATGGTTAGAATTGCCTGTATTTTTTTTTTTTTTTCAGGTCAGTGAATTGCCTGTAACTGACCAGCCAAAGAATTTCACTGATGATATAACCTGCAAGAATTTCAGGTCAAAAGAAAATCTCATAATGCATTGATCTAAAAGATTGATAAGATTTGAATAAATTCCTAATGAATTAGTTCGGATGGGTGAAGTTTGCAAATAATCCATATTTTATATTTACGCTAAATTGCAATGGCTACTTCACTAAACATTCATTCATCAGAGCCAGGTAAGTGCCCGCCCGCAAAAGGATAAATGCAAGATTTGAGATCATATCTATGAGGGTACAAATCATTCTGGAAAGGAAAGATGTGTTTACCCAATAATAACTTCAGCGTGGAAGAAGCGGTGCTCTCTCATCAGGTCCAACGAGATGGCTAGTCTGAAAGATAGCAGCAAAATGTGTCGGGGAAATAAAGAGCACGCATAAAAATATAGAATACTAGAAGAAGACTTTAGGTGTATAAAAATATAGTCTCACATCTTCATGTGCTCCAGCAGTCATGTTTAAAAAGGATGAATCCTTTGACCTGCAGTAAAGAATGGAACAGTTTATCCCAGTTAATGAATGCAGTATCTTACTTAGCAAAGGCAATCAAAAAAAAAATTGCACATTTCATTATTAGCTCTCCATCTAGGCAAATTATTCTGTGGACCTGGGTCCACTTTGCAAGGTGGACCCGGGTCCAAAGTACACATTTTACATACTGAATGTTCACAATTTATATACTGAATTGTTCACAACTAAATGTTCACAATTTACATACTACAATTTGAATTGTAAACATTCAGTATGTAAATTGTGACGGGTCCATGGTATAACTATTCCTCCATCTATCTTTAGTTTTCCAATTTAGTATGCAGCCCAATATGACCTGGGTCCACGGCATAACAACCCATGGTCTTTGATATGAAGCCTATGCAAAGAATTATTTTAATTCTTAAGCTGAAAGATCTTCATTTAAAGCTCTTTCAAAAACAAAGCAGCATATAGTATGGATACGTTAGTAACTTGACACAGCGACACAAGGCAAGTGACTAATCCCCTCGTCGAATTGTCGACACCTCTAATGGATGGGACAGCTGGCCTGGAGATATAAGCCTGCTCCATACCCAAAGCCAAGGATCTAACCCTTGACATTTGGTTAAGGATGGATGAATCCCTTCCACTCAACCACACCCCCCAGGTTGTTCATCAAGAAGCTTAACATGTCTATAATATCCCATTAGGATCACAGACCATGATTCACATCATAAAAAGATTGCTGGAAATAAAAATACAAAAGGAGGCAGAGAATGGATACCTGAAGTCTTTCTGTGCATCTATGATTTGCAGATCACCATTTTTGTTCTCATCCTTGGCCTTTGATAATGATGAAAAGAACTGAAGAAATAACGTTAACTTTAGATAACATAAATTCAGAAATTTCCTGGGAGGAGGCTATAAAAATTCAAAAAAGAGTGCTGAGGTAAACATTTTCTTGTCCTCAAGACTTTTTGAAAATGTAGCAAGAATTGACATTCAGGGGACTAGAAAAGTAAAACCTTCTACTGATTACCTGGTGCATTGAGATAAACACAATAGAGATTCCTAAGATAAAATTCATAGTCAAGGTATGGCCAAATAATAAGGCAGATGCTATTCCAGTAAAAATTGTGGCAACAGTTGATGAATACTTCTTCAGGATTGTATCTACATGAAAAAATAAATAAATAAATAAATAAAAGACATTAATGAGATTTAATAAGCATGGGAGGTCATACTCAAGTAAAAATTCCAAGGATTACCGCTTTCATGTGTGAGAAATTTCAAGAAAATATTTTCTACCTAAAAGTATTCATAAACAGCCTATGCAATGAATGAAAAATTGGGGTATTTTTTTTTTTAATAAGAAATATTGAAAAGCACCAAGGGGGTTGCAAGCCAAGTACATAGACATGCACTAACAAGAAAGACCCATTACAATATTCAGACTAACCCAAACCCAATTTTTTTAAAAGTTGAGATAGAAACTGTTCGTGAAAATATTCTAGAAGGCAGAATAAAGGTTAGAGAAAGCAAAAATTCAGATAATCTCATTCATGGAATCATAGCAATCAGTACCTATGGATTCAAACTTCTACAGGCAGTAAAAAAGGATCTACAAGATTTATTTATGAATGAATGTGATGACAGATATCTCAACTTCAATGGATACTGAATATGTCTAGAAAATGGTTACCTGCATATTTGAAGAAGAAAGAGGACAAGATCCCTTGTGCAGCGTTATTGCAGATTAAAAGCATAGTGGCCCTCGAGTGTCCTTGTAAGATATCCAAGCTATCAGGCCCTAGAGAACATTTTAGCCACCATTGAGCAACATATGGAGCAAGAAACTGTATGCATGTGTTTGAATGTACCAAATAACCTAAGTAGAATCATGTATCAATGCTGGAGCCTCAAACAAGTGTTAGGACTTGAAAAATCCATAAGAAAACCTGTGTTTCAAGACATTGAAACAACCTAAGAGCAGAATTAAAGTTAGTAATAAGGGCAGGCCTCAAAAGACCTATAGCAAAAACTCAGGACGAGTTTGATGAGCTTGAGGTTGAGGTTGAGAGGTTGCTTGAAAGGTTCTCTTTAGGAACAAAGTTTGATGAGCTTGTAAGCGGACTGATCAAAGAGGGTAGGGTAGTTTGAACTTTGAAGTGGACAAAGACTCTGTAAACAATAGAAGTAAAAAAACCAAAAAAAAAAAAAAAAAAAACCAAAAAACCCAAAAAAAGAACATAAAACAAAGCAAAACAAAAACAAACTGGTTTGCCTAAATCAAGATGGATACAGTGCAATAGTTGGGACCAACGTTGCAATATTACCTATCTTTAAGTAGGTCACTTGGTAGGTGATGCTCTCCACTTGTGGCTCTCCTTTTCCCATGATGAACTTGGACCTTATAACAAGTTTCCATATCTTTCACTTGTACAAACATTTCCCATTTATATTTATGGTCCCATTTTAGAGCCTTCTCTTTAGCCTCATTTGTTTGCAAGACCAAAATCCCCAAATGGATGATAAGAATGTTGAAAGAATCTATAACTTGTTTCACTCTCAATTTATAGCTACGCTATCCTATGCAGCTATTATATACAGAATGGAGAAATGAATGCATCCTCTTTAATTTTCAGGTCAGGCACAAGTTCAGAGAGGCAGAGAAAAGAAAGAGATATCAAAGCTTCATTTATGTTTAAAATGAATTAAGGGAAATCAACAATTTAAATTCGGTTTCTTAAGCTGAAGGATCTAATCAAAAATTTATCATTACTATAAACATAGTATGATGCTAGAATGCACTTTCAATAGAACTTTGTGATGAAAAATTTATCATCTATACCTTTGAAAAGGGCAGTTCCAAGTATACCAAGGAAATTGAAGAATGCACCATAGCCATACAAAAATAAATTCTGCAGGAAGAAATAAAACTCTTTACTGCAGCATGTAAAAAGTATCTGAATGACACACCAATCTCGAAAAATCAGTAAGAGTGTTGATTAGCAACATCTCATGACTACAAAAATGAAAAGAAAATTGGAAGAACAAAGAAAATAGTTTGTGATTACAGGAAGCAAAAGTACCAAGACTGCATAAATATTATTTTCCTGAGATCTTTTAAATGGCTCTAAACTCAAATGATGGAGCACATGCATATTATCATGCACTCAAAGGTCTCAACGAGAGGTCTAACTATGCTACATTGAGTGATGTATCTGATGGAATTATACAGTAATGTTCCCATAAAGCAGTTGTACACTTGTACTATAACAGAAACTCCCTTTGCTGATTCCTCCCACCAAACAAAAGGCACGGAATAAGAATACAGAAAATCAAATTGCACCTGAAGATATATGCTCGTGTCAAACTGGCTCTTCAAAGCATACTCATTGTAAACTGAAGCCAACGATGGAACAGTAACCTGGAATTATTACATTATTTCAGTACCCACTCAATTTGGCTAAAGCTTTTACTGAAAGGAAAGATATAAAATTTAGAAAAGAGTAATGTCGAGCAAAAAGGGCACGTTATATCTTTTCTAAATTGCATAATATAATGCAAAAGTTTCATTTTCCAAATATAAGCTTTTATTGATATAAAATTTAGAAAAGAGTAATGTCAAGCAAAAAGGGCACGTTAATGATTAGCAGAAAACAGAATGTGTGCTTTATATTTGGAAAATGAAACTTTTGCATTATATTATGCAATCATAAAAAAGAATATAATTCAGCAAAACAACAAACTTTATGCATGTGATAGTGATACTCTTTGGACAAGTGTCCAATCCCCATGCTCGTCCATTCTGGTTTTTCAAGGAAAATAATGGTGCCTATCTGTTGTTGAGAAATGAGAAGTTTAGTAATAATTTTATTCACAAAATAAGGCCGTGCATACCATACATCAGTTGGCTATTAATTACTTGAAAGCATATCCTTGAAGCAGATATTCAACAATTAACTTCAAAAAGCTTCCCATCTGGGTGTTCAAATACCCCCTCTAATTACGGATGGATGTATTTCTTTAAAGAAAAACTGTCTATAACCTTAATCCTTTACAAAATAGGAATACAAAACTTTGAGACATGATGCAAGTTGGCATGAAAAGTGCCTGTCTATCAATCACTATACATGGACAATAAGAGAGTAACAACAGAAAGACAAAAGTATGCAACATTGGAATCATATGTTCTTGCTCACAGGCTGAAATTAAGATACAGAAGCTTCAGAACTAAAATGATAAGAATAATTTTCAAAAAAAAAAAAAAAAGATAAGAATATGCTTACAAAAATCAGTGTATAAAGGTATGCTCCTGTTGCCACCGGAAGACCTAAAGCTGTAGTGCCAGCTGGCAGAGACCGAAGCTGATTCACACTAATCCCAATAAGCAAAAGTGCAAGGGCTTCCCACTGTTGCAAAGATGTACAAAGGCAAGTATAAAATCAAGAGCTGGTAGCAAGTTAACATAGAAACATAGAAGGCAGAGTGCTTCATAATCTATCATGAATGCAAATTACCATCACTCCCCATAAGCGGACCAAATATACATGGCTTGCTTAACTCACCTGAATTATGGAAAAGCGTCGTCTCATGACTATCTTTAACAAAACTGCTATAACCAAAACCTGCAAGTTTGACTAGTTATCAGAACAATCTAATACATAACCATCCTTGATGAGAAAAATCTAGATTACATAATGCAAAAATATAGCATCCTCAAATGTAAACCATGATTGAGACATTACAGCATCAAAGGAAGAGTCTAAGCGAAACAAAAATATAAACTATGGACCTACTTTATTTAAACAACTGAAAAAGAAGAGGCAAAGAAGCATTACTGTTTTACAAGATTGCCGGAGCAACATGATAGAATAGAAACTGGCATCCAATGAGAATAATGAAAAGCAATCTCACAAAGTTTCCCAACAAACATAAAGCATTAAAATACCTTCAGATTACTCAGCATTTTAACGGTTGCAGGGTCAAAATATAGCTGCACAAAAAATGGATACATAATACAAAGGTGCCAGATGAGAATTTAATCCTCAACTCACAGTTTAACTATTTTGAGATTAAATAAAAGAATAGCCAATCGATAGAAAAGGAGTAGTTTATTAGTTGAAGCAAGAGCTAGTGTAATCTATGCTAATATGCATTCTGGGGGCATGAATATCACAGAAAAAGAAGAGCAAAATGTGCAGAAGTAGACATGGAAGTGGACAATTAAATGAGCTAGTTGCCTCATTGTATTTGGATTAAACAAGCTGTATTGTGTCTTTCACTTTATATTAGTTGGTAATTAGAATAGTTTATCAATTACTATTAACCTAGGATTCCTTGTAATCAGCTCCTATAAAAGATTGAATTATTTGGAATAATAGACAGGCAGAAATTTAATCTCAATCCTGGGAATAAGTGAGTTTGGATCTCAAGCAAACCCATCTCTACTTTCTTGTTCAGCAGCTGTTCTTTCGTTATTTTCTTTATTCTTGAGCCTGTGATGGGAGCTTATAACATATGCTTACACACTTTACTAACATTAACTAGTTACACATAAGACCGGCCACATCAAAGTAAAATTTCTACAGGAAAGTCAGCATGGCAATTGAAACTTGTGAATGAAAAGAAACTCAGCAACTGGGTTGCCAGGACCCTTTCATTTCACCCTACAGATGTCCAAGAAAGAATTTTAAACATACCTGCATAATGAATTTCAGATAGTTATTAATAGCGTAAAGTAGAGCTGGAACTGCTAGAAGAGCATTGTTGCGAGCTGCCTACAGTCATATAGAGGAAACTGTATTATTTTTTCCACAAGTACCACTGAAAATTTTACCCAAAATATCCAAATATCTTACTACTAAGCTAGCTATACAGAAAGGAGACTTTGGAAAGTTTTTAAAAAGGAAAAGTCATAGCTTCAACTTCAAAATTGATGCCCACTCAGAACAAAGCCACAGGTAAACATTAGCCTCTAGAGTCTAGATGCAACAACTAATCGTCAATAGTAATTGATATGTCACAGATCTCCAGCTTAACATTCCAACAACCATTAATGATGAACACAGAATGTTTTTTTTTTTTTTTTTTTTTGAGAACAATGAACACAGAATGTTAAACAATAAAAGTTCACCATGCTTTTAGATAGTGCAAAAAAAAAAAAAAACAAAAAAAAACAAGAATTTAGTGACGTACATACGAAAATGAGATTACTGGTGTAACTCCTTCCACTCTAGCTTCATTAGTAAAATCTTCTTTTCTCATAAAATACCAAAGAAATTTCAATATTACCAACCCTGACCTGGAAGAATGTTGAAACTGATAAAAGAGGCTTTTCACCAGCTTTCTGTTGCCGAGCCTGAAAATGATGTAAAAAAAAAAAAAATTTAAAGAAAAAGCAGGAATAGCTGAATACTATATCAGCTCCTGTATAGGCAGAATCAAACCTCAGAACTCAGGAGCAAACTAGGCAAGAACAACTTAAATATTACCACTGCTAAACAACTTTTAGGTCTATCCCCTAAAGAAACACTAGACCTGCATACTTCTACAACAACAGTAAACATCACATTGAAATGCAATGAAGCCTTCTGAAAATAAGGGCGAAGGGATAAGCCCTATGTCATCCCATGGTGAATTAAATTTCTCAGGCCCCAATACACTTCATTAACATATTAGCCAAAATTAAGTAGTTAGTTCTAGAATGGAATAAGGGCCAAATAGGCCATCCAACTACAGAGCAAATTGAAATTGGGCTATTTTACTCAAAAATACTACAATTAGGTCCCCGAACAATGCAAAATAATGCAATTCAACCTAAAATGACTTGTTGACCTAGTAACATGCTGACGTGGCAGTTACCAAATTTTAAAATATTTTTTTTATTTATTTTAATTAATAAAAAAAATTTTAGAAAAAAAATAAATACGAGTAATTATTTAAAAATTAAACAATTAAACAATTAAAAAAAAAAAGTAAAACACTCGCCTTCTCCGGGCCCCACGGGTGAGAAAGCGAGTGTTTAAAAAAAAAAATTATTTTTAAATTTAAACAATTATTTAATTTATATTTATTAAAATAAAATTTTAAAAATATTTTAAAATTCGGTAACTGCCATGTTAGTATGTTACTAGGTCAACAGGTCATTTTAGGTTGAATTGCATTATTTTGCATTGTTTTTTTTTAGTTTGATGGCCTAATTGCAGTTTGTTGTGTAGTTAAATGGCCTATTTGACCCTTATTCCTTCTGGAATTGATGAGAGAATATAGCTCTTCTCATTTAATTAAGTAATCAAAGAATCAAAAAGTACCTGGAGACAGAGCATCACCACAGCAAAGACAACTTTTGTGATCTCAGTCAAAAAATTAACACTAACCGGACTAAACATAAATTTTCCATCCACTTTTGACATATATACCAGTATAGGCTGCAACAAAGAAAACAAACAATTTAAAAGACTAAAGCATATAGACAAGCATAATTTATTTAACCAGCATTGATATAGCTCCTAACAGTTATAAGAATAAATCTTTATCTTGATGTCACAGATCAATTTTGGTCCAATATGTTAATCTGGTTGTGGCTTTTTTGTTCTAGTGGTACTAGTAATAATTCTGATCCTGGTATTTCTAAATATTTTAGTACAATCCCTATCAAGATTGATCGTGTTTTAGCAAAAATAGTTCAGTTTGCATCATACCCCAAGTTTTGCAAAATTAAGAGTTTGCCAGAATCCAGATTAAAACTTAAAGTTAACCAAACAAGATCAAGTTCAAAATAAAAGCACCATTTCAATAGATAGGAAAACTAGGCCAGATCTGATTATGCGAACTGCTAAGCATAATTACGCCCTAGGAATTTACCCTGATTGATTAGAATAGTTAGGTGCGCATTACCATGCAAGAGAGAACCTCAATTAAATATATCCAAAAAAAAAAAAAAAAGGAGTGGCAGCTAAAATTCATTGGTATACCTGCAAGCCCACCAAGATGCAATCACCGACGACCAACAAAATGTTAAAGGCGCGGGTTTTCAAGGAGACGACGCTCCGGTGCCGATCATACGCCTTGGACACCGCCCTCGTATTGGGCGACACCCCCAATTTGGAGTGGCAAACACTGCACTCCACCACGCCTCCAACGCCTTTAACATTCATACTCCTCAGCTGCAGGAATCAATCCCAGTTGAAGGAAGAAAATGCAGAGAATTGAATTGAGCGAGATAGAGGTGTAACAAGAGTCTTCTTCTTGCCAGGCCGCGCGGCGTTGGTATGAAATTCACAGAAGTGGGAAACGGTTTCAAGTGCAAATGGGATGGGATGGCAGCAGGCTTTGATGGCGGAAACGCAAGGTACAGTATTGTAGTTGAGGTCTCAGCGTCGTTCGCCCGACACCACGCTGAGGGAATAATCTATATCTATATCCATATTATCTATATCTTATTATCTATAGATTATGTTTGGCAAATCTAGTTAAAAACTAGCTATTGATCCGTGCGATGCATGAACTAATATTAATATTAATATTAATAAGAATGAAGCGTTGTTATAAAAAAAAAAGCCAAAAAAAGCGATAAAAACTTTTGGACAGGATAAAAATGTTAAGATTAATGAATTTAGAAATTACAAAGTATTGGGAAATAGTTTACGGAGTACTAATTAATTAACAAATTACAAATTATTAAAAGCTTCTTTGTAAACTACATTAGTTGTACTGTGGGGAGTACTTTTTGAATCATCACAAATTAAAATCTTGAGGTTATTTGGTTGACTTATTCTTGATGCAGCAACATATAATTGTACATGGACAAAAACTTGTTTCTTAAGGATCAAACCAACATTGGACAAAGTTTGACCTTGACTTTCGTTGATAGTCATTGCATATGACAACATGAGAGGAAATTGTCTCTTATTGAACTTGAAAGGCAATCTTGTGTCAGGTGGCGTTATAGTCATTCTAGCAATCAAAACCTTAGTGCCAGCATTGGGTCCTGCAAGTATACTTCCTTCAACAACATGTTCAGCTAATCTTGTAACAACCAACCTAGTACCATTGCATAGTCCTAGACTGTGATCAATATTCCTCATTAACATTACAGGTGAACCAACCTTTAATGTTAAAGCATGATTTGGCAGGCCTGAAGCTCTAATAGTGTTTAAGAATTCCGGTATATGGACATCTGCAAGTACAATAGAAGAACCATCAGCTTTGCAAGCTGTGTCAAAATTGTAATATGTCTTCCCTTCCCCTATAGTCAAGTCAGACATATATTCATTTACTTCATTGACAACTTGTAATGTTGGTGCTAAAATAGCACTGCTATGAAAGCAACTACCATCACTTATACCACCATTGAACTGAGGGAAAGTACTGTTAACAATAGTTGCAATAGGATCACCATTAGATTTCAACAACATTTGAGACGGGATATCAACCTCAGCGTAACCATCATTATCTTCGCCAATAGTACCATCACCTATTGAAGCAAGCCAGTTAGCAAATTCTTCCATTCGTTGTTGATCCAAACCAGGTTGCATACTATTTAACCTCAAATTCTTTGTTAGGCGCATAACTTTGCAATGCTTCCAAAGGTATGATGAATTGATAGCTGAAGAAACAATGTCTTGTCTTGATCCTTTTGGCACCACAGGTAAAATTTGCCTAAAGTCACCTCCGAATACCACTGTTTTACCTCCAAATGTCCTATGACCACTGTCTTGATTAACAAATCTCAATATATCTCGCATTGTTCGATCTAAAGCCTCAAAACAGTGCTTGTGCATCATTGGTGCTTCATCCCAAATTATCAACTTCGCTGCAACAATGAGATCTGCCAACTGACTACCTTGATGAATATTGCAAGTAGACTCTTCATTGATAGAAATAGGTATTGCAAATCTAGAGTGTGCTGTCCGTCCTCTCGGCAAAAGCAAAGATGCTATACCACTAGATGCCACATTGATAACTATTTGACCTTTAACTCTAATATAAGCTGATAATGCCCTCCAAAGAAATGTTTTGCCAATACCACCATACCCGTAAACAAAGTACAATCCACCCTTGTTAGAATAAACATCAGAAATAACAACATCATAAATTGACCTTTGCTCATCTGTAAGTTGGGAATGAAGTAACTGACTTTCTTTAGCAAGCAAATCACGATCG
>CP025654.1:15972686-16003635 GCA_003576665.1 Ipomoea trifida
TAGAATACCACGACCAGATTGGTTCACCTCCAGGAGGTTTCATCTTGTTGTTGATTATCATCACCATTTCTCGAGATGCTTGATGTTGAACTTCGGAAGGATACCTGTTTGTGAGTCTGGAGAAATCGAAGTATTGAGTCTCATCTTGATCCATTTGGATTCTGTTTGTGTTCTTGAATTTTTGAGAGAGGATATTGAAGGGTTTTCAGATGAGAGAGATTGTTTTGAAGGATTATGAGTGATACTGCAGCTGGTTTTCAAGGATTGAAGAGATTTCCCAAAAGTGACCGGTTTTTTCGGGTCACGTGATGAGGCATGGGTTGAGTGGGAGTCGTGATGATGAGACGGTTGTCCTTTCCGTAATTAAAGCTCTGGCAGTTATGGTCAGACGAGTACACTATCCTTCAAATATTATATGCTTTTTCAAAAGTAAAACATTAGTTGAGTATAGGTAGAAAGCAGAAAATGGCAAAGAATACCTTTTTGTGATAAAGATGCGAGAAGGATTATCCAAAAATAAAGTTGTGCTAAAAGAAATAATAAAAAAAATTAAAAAATAAAAAAAAAGAAAAAACATGATCATCTTACTGTACTAGTACTGTGGTCCCACTACTACACAGACGGCTTTTAACGTCGGCTATTTACAAATAGCCGACGTTGTAGGTAATTTGAAAGCTACTAAAATACCCTACAACGTCGGCTATTTACAAATAGCCGACGTTGTAGGGTACATACAACGTCGGCTATTTGTAAATAGCCGACGTTGTAGGTAATATTACACCAAAAAAATTACCCTACAACGTCGGCTATTTACAAATAGCCGACGTTGTAGGTAATTTAAAAACAAAAAAATTACCCTACAACGTCGGCTAATAAGACTAGCCGACGTTGTAGGGTAATTTTTTTGTTTTTAAATATTCATTTTATTTTTCTATTTACACTCAAAACCTGCTCAAATATTTATAGCAATCACAATCACATTCAAAACCTGTACAATTTATATTTATAATATCAAAATTAATAAAAGCAATAAATCTCACAATTGATAATAATTAATAATAGAAGTTCATCAAAAATTATCTATATTAATTAATACAAGCCATAATCTTCTCCCAAACTTTGTACCAAAAGCAATAAAAGCAATACATACATCTCACATTACTATTTCACATACTAATGCAATGTATAAGGCAAAAAAAAAATGCTAAATTTAACATTAGGTTAATCTATACATATATATAGCCTATCCATGCTGCACTGGTTGTTGCACACGACTACACGAGATCGAGAGGCTGAGAGGGCATTGAAATGCTGAATTCATACCACTCCATGAAAAATTGCAAATGCACAGATATAGCCTATCCATGCTGGATCCCCTTGTAGCATTGACTGCAGGATGTGGAAGAAATATGACTATGAGCCAAGATACATAAACAATAGCTTGTATGTTACAATGAAATAGGTTTTTCAATCCAAAGATTAAAAATTCCCACAGATTTGAACCATATGTGAGCCTTTTTACAGACTCACTAGAATTACATTCATAAGAACTGAAATACACAATAAATAATGACATAAGTCAGTAATAAAATGAAATGAATATTAGATTTAAAAAAAAATGGATTACAAAATCATACCTGTCTTGAAAATGGAACAGGATAATGTTCATGACATTTTCAGAAACAGCAATATGGTAATAAGCTTATTTCTGTCTCCAACAATTCGACACATCTCCATCATTGCAATATATCTCCTGCAATTACAAACTCTTTTAATGGTTGATGATGGCAGTAGAAACTCTTCTGTGGGGGTATATACTAGATAGGTTTGAAAATAAATCAGAACAAATCTGTTTGTGATTCAAGTCTAATTAGTGAATAGCTGAACAGAATTTAGTGGTAAATGCGAGATGATAAGATCCATCATTATCCCTGAGTCTTTGAAAAAATAATGCAAAGGAAACCACAAACCTTTTTTGTATATTTTCTGATGACGAAACAGAACCTTGGCGAGCGCACATATTGATAATTTCATCAACTTCTTGTCTTGATAATTCATTGATATCTTGAATCTGCAGAATAATAGAGCATTTAACACCTAAATGCAAATTGAATATAATAGTCATCAAATAGCACCTACATTGAACTATGAACTAAAAAAAGCGTGTGATTTATTATCAAATTACATCTAGCTTGAACTCTGTTAGAAACTACAACTAAAAATGCATATAATTTATCCTCGAATTACAGTTAACTCGAACTTTGTTTAAAATGTATGTAATTTATCATCAAATAACACCTCGAATTTCAGAATCTTTGTGTATATATATACACACAAAAATATATAAAAAGAGGTTGGGGTGGGGGATGAGGGGGGGGGGGTGGACTGGGGAGAGCACATGCAACATTTGGGGTGAAATTGAAGAATCACAATCAAGCCATTCTGGCTAAACATATAATTTCAAAAAGAGTAATAATAAAAGAGGAAAGAATATTATTTATCAGGAAGAACTCACGTGTCAACCATTGATGTAACCGCCTCTGGATCGTCAACAGCGTGCTCGTGTTTGGATTCAGAATGATGATCATTCAACATGCAGAAAATATAATAAATCAAATCTAAATTATTAAGGAATTGAAAACAAAATATTGACTATTTTGACTGTCGATACTGTAAATTAACACAGGTCGGCGACTCGCCTGTCCGCCATTGACGAGTTCTTCAAGCTCTGAAACCTAGCTTCGTCTGCACTGAAAAATACGAATCAATAATCTCGATTAAGCTAAATCGATTATTTCAACAATGTGTCGGCATTATCGGAAACCTAGCTAATTAACGTTTAACTGTTAATGCAGCGAGCTGAGTGAAATCGAACAGGAAATGCGTGCCCTACCTCTGGCTCGCATCGATGAACGGCGACTGAAGAAGGCGAGGGAGTGAGGCCAGAGTGAGTGCGACTGAAGAAGGCCAGCCGACGAGTAGGACAGCAGACTGCCGTTAGAGACGGAGTGAGGCCGGAGTGCGTCTGGTCGCGTCGGAGGGAGTGAAGGAGAACGGCGAGGGCTTGCGTCTGGGTCGCGCGGCTATGAGAGAGGAATCAGAATAGGAATTCTAGGGTTAACTCACTTAACTGGTTAAGTTTTAAGTTATTTTTTATTATTAATATTATCCGATTGGAGATACGACGACGGCTAATGCCGTAGCCGTCGTCGTATCCCCTCGTCGCCGGTGGATATTTGCGATACGACGTCGACTACCACGTTGCCGACGTCGTATTGCGCTCCCATTGGAGATACGACGACGGCTAATGCCGGAGCCGTCGTCGTATCCCCCCGTCGCCGGTGATACGACGTCGGCTACAGCATTAGCCGTCGTCGTATCACGGTGTAGCATTAAGTTGGAACTTTTAACGTCGGTTGTTTCACAATAACCGACGTTAAAGGTTTCAAAGCACATATAACGTCGGCTAAGTACTTAGCCGACGTTAAATAGTCGACGTTGTATGCGATTTCTGTAGTAGTGCCTTGATCATTTAATACTTATCGTCGATTGTATTGAGCATCTTCTGCCATATACGTCCAAACCTCGTTCCAAACATATTCAGGCCTCCCCATTGTGTTTGCCATTAAAAGTGTGACAAACAACTTTCTTAGTGAATGTGCAGTAGACCATTGGCTAGCTTCCTTAATTGCACCAATGTACTCAAGATCATCTTCTAGTAACCCTCGGGCATAACATGCATCCTTAAAAGTGTTGTACTCTTTTCCATTGTATGTTTTGATGTCTTGAAAACTCTGAGGTCCTCGAACTATGTTCAATAGGCAACGAAGATAATAAAGCTCCCCAGTACCCGGTGGTAAGTAAAAAATACGACCAATTGAAAAACCATGTTGCCTTGGTTGCCATTGGCGCACATTTTCTTTCCAAACAAATTTATTCGGCATTTCAATATAACTTAGCAATCTCACTTTAGAGTATTTCTTATTAGTTTCAAACCATTCAGTAAACATGCTTTGACCCAAGGTTTGTCGATTCAAAATGGTTTCCACATCTTCATCGTCTTCAAAGTATACTGTTTGGCTATCTGGCAAGTGGAAACTAAGTCGCTCCACAGCTGGAGTTCTGCATTGTATGTCATAGCTAAGTAACCGCCAAGTAGCCTCTGAAGCTGAAACATACCTACAATCATAGTACATGTTTATCTCATCAACAACCTCAACACCATTAACTTCTGTGGAACTTCTATAGAATTCTGCAGTGACTCGATCATTGCCTTTGTTGATATACTTGAATAAGTACTTGATAGATCTGGACTGGTTGCACCATTCAACATTCAAATGTGCCTTGTACCTCAACAACAAATATTTGTTATGCGGCACCACATACCTATTGTCTATTTGAATACCATTCTTTGTTATTGTTCTTCCATCATCACACCTATATATAGGGTATCCATCTGCATCAAAACTTGATGAATCAACAAACCATTTGGGGAAGTATTTGGTACATCGTCCATTGACCATGCAAGGTGAGTTAGATCTAGCAACACCGCAAGGACCATGCACCATAAATTCTTCCACAGCTTTATAGTAGTCTTTATCAATCTATATATCAGGAATTTCCGCTGAAATGAATTGATCAATGGAAGAAGGAGATGATTCAAGCCTGTTGGATCCAAGAAACAACAGGATATGTGCGTGTGGTAGTCCCCTTTTTTGAAATTCAATTGTGTATATTATTGTTCAATAAAATAAAAAAAATAATAAGAAATTAAATTAATACCAAAAAATGAACAATAGCATTATACAATGATAAGTACACAATGAATTAGTGACTTACATGCTTTGACGGGACCAAAGAGTTCTCCTGATTTTAATTCTTGAACCAAACTATCCAATTTCATTTTGAAGACGCGACTAACAATATCGGGTCTATCTTCTGTCCGCAAACCTCTAACCTCAATATACCGTTAGATTTCAGGCCACTTTGGGTTACATGTAAATATAATGAATAAGTTTGGATAGCCTATCCAACGACATATAGCCATGACATCTTGGTAGTTTTGTATCATATACCTTGCACCTCCTGTAAAGCTTGATGGTAAGATAATTCTCTTCCCTTGGGTTGAAGGGTCTATATCTCTCCCCTAAATAATGCATCTGACAACCCTTTGTAAACTTCACAACTCAATGCCTTCTGATTGTTTCTTATAAACATAAGTCTACCAGATTCAACCATTGTATATGCATCGACCAAGAATTGTTGAAGCAACCTCTTTGAATGCAACAATGTAGAAAGTTCACTTCTCCTTTCATGTAACCGAAAAGCAAAATACTCCCTTGGTGTTAAACGTTGCCTTGATCCAAGTAGTTGACTACGATTAGCTGCAAATTGGATGTCATCCCTATACTTATCCTCTCCATATGGAAACAAAATTGGATATTGCATAGGTAAGTAAGCAGGGTTGAGTTCACTAATTCTTTTGAGTTTCCCTGATTTTGACTCCACCAAAATATCGCGAAAACCCATCTCTGGATCTAGGTCACCAACTATCAATGCAGCCACCTCAGATACTGTAGGTAAATTATAGGTCCTAGCATCCTTGCTCCTCTTCCCTAGTAGTCTCATTTTTACCTCAGTTCGTGGATTGTTGTGAATCTCAGACCTAGCCATTCTAAATGACTTAACCAGTACATTGCTGTCATCCAGTGCTTTTTTATGTCGTTTACCACCTCTAGGTGTAACGAACTTGTACCGCTTTCATGCCTACATAGAAAAATAAAACAATTAAATTCTTTTATTTGATACAATAACAAAATACAAAGATGAAATAAGAATAGGTGTAAGAGTATATGTGCATACCTTATTGAATCAACACGATTGTTAATCTCATTCTCAGTGTCGTGAATGTACAATTGGGCAAATTTTGGTTGAGCACTATCCATGGGCAGCAAACTACCTATCAAATGGAAGTTCTGGCCATTTATACGGTAAACAGGTGGACCACCACCATTGTTCACTGTCATGTCTACTTTCCCACCCATTGAAGTGAAACAGAACATATTGTTGTAAGACCTAATACTTTGCAAGAAGTGGCTTCTCTTGGGACCATCCTTAAAAAATAGATCATATAATTCTTTTGGTGGTTTTGTGGGAGGTGGTAGTTTTATCTTTCCATGGCCACAACACAATGAATATTTAGTAATACCGTTAACTTGTTCAAACGTTCCTCGTACCAAAATAGTGTCCCACAATGTAAGCATGAATCACAAGCATCACCAAAGTCGGCATAATCAACTATAATACAATGAACAAAGTTTAAGTCGTAACCCAAAAAAAAAATTCAATTCTTTGTAGCTAAGATATATTTAAAAATGAGAAAAAACAATTACCAGGTAAAACATCTTGGATGATATCTTCCTGTTCGCTACATTCATTGAAGTCACTGTGGAGGTTACGACCATCAGATGCAGACCCATTGTTTGCATCGATTAATCGACTACTTGGTTTTTTGATTAAGTTAGTGATAGTTTCACTATAACCTGAACAGAGTACCGACATGTTTAGGTTAACAATTAAAGTTTCCAATCTAATTTTTATACTATAACTATATTTGACTAACAAAAAAAAAAGAGTAAAGATTATTAAATTATATACCAATATCGCCATGTGTTGTAGAAGGCCCAACTTGAGGGTCTATATGTGGTTGGTTAATTGCAAAATTTTCTACAAAAATTGAAGACACCCATAATACAAACCATCAGTCAAGCAACCAAGTTTCTAAAAACTATGAAATAGAGTTTCTAATAATCTATTATATTTTGATAAGTAAGTTTTTTTAAAAAATACATACCATTAGTCAAGACACTATTTGGAGTACGGAGACTTGGTTTGAGTACACGTCCTACTCTTCGATGAGTGTTACTTCCAGTAAGGGATTCCGTTGTTAAATCTGTAGCCATTCCATTGAATAGTTAAAATAAGAAGTTTACTAACTGTTAACAACATAATTATTAGTACTATAAGGATTAAATAAATTATTTAATGAAACAATTCTAACAAATTCACCTTGTAACTTTAATTAAAAAACATCTAAAAGACAAAGATTTCAACTACAATACATGTTGACTGGTTGACTAGCGGTGTGCTCGAAATTGCAGATAAGGGTGTGCGATTATGAACGTTACGAACACTAACTTCTTTTGAGCATACTAATAAGACGTTGCATAAGTGTTATTCGAATTACAATGTAATAGTAGATTAAAAAGAAAATGAAGTGAGTACTAACCATTAGTTAAAACGCTCAACGACGTAGATAAGGATGCTTGAAAAACTCCACAGAAAGGTCTGGGAGTCTTATAAGATGATAACTGGCTTTGTTGTGCTGGATTGCTATTCTCATGATCCAAGAAATTTTCATTTTCTATAAACACAAAAAAGAAAAGAATTATTTAACTATAATTATTATAATATTTTACTATAACAAATAACTTATATATAGCTAGTATTACTAATAATGATCTATAATCTATATACATAATGATTTAATACATGTTATACTATGATTTAACAAACATAAAAACACAAATAATATTATTAATGTTAAAAAGTACTAATAACATTAAATTTAAAATGTTATTATAAGGCCACAATGTTATAATCTATATATCTATATATATAATAATAATCTATATAATATATATCTACAACAATAATAATAATAATAATAATAATAATAATAATAATAATAATAATAATAATAATAATAATAATAATAATAATAATAATAATAAAAAAATATATAAGGAAAGGATCTGGCATTGTTGGCCGATTACCTCTCTCAGTTTCCCCTTTCTCCGGTCTAAATGTTTGAGCGATGGAAATCTGGAAACATCACTGATCCTAACCCCCTACTTTAGCTCTGTTTCTGGTAAAACTTTCGCTCGGTTAGCCTGCAATTTCTATAAAATTGCAGCAGTTCTAGCCTTTCGATGTTTGTTAACCTAGAAAGGTAATCGGAATTGTGGGTTGACGCCGGTGATGTAATCCGTCGCGGTTGGGTGCAGACTTATGCTAGAGCATACATTTCAGAGATTTTGGGTTTTTGTTCTTTAAAATGTTTACCTACTAATTTTGAGATTATAGTACCGATTTCTCCATTTCATTTACGAATTCTGTTTCTTAGTATCAATTCTTACATGATCCTAGTTAGTATTAGTAATTTTAACCTTAGATTTGGTCCAAATGTTCATAAATCTCTACCTTAGTAGTGAAGTCCAACGTAGGACTTCAGTTTAGTACCTTTAGGGTTTATTTGGGATTGCATGGTGATGAAATCCTAAAATTGAAATGGTCATAGTCGATCTGTGATTTCTAAACTGCAAGAACAGTCCTAAATTGCTAAAAATGCAATTTAGTTAGGTCCTTGGGAAAAATTTTGCTAAACTCAAGCTATGTAAGTTACTGTGTATGTATTCTTTATTTTGCTGTAAAATTTGATTTTCTACTATTCTGAATAGTGGTTTATAAAGATGTATAGAAGTGATACACTGCTGGTTCATCAAATGAATCCGAAAAAAGATAAGTTATTGTTTGCTAGGTTACAAAAATTCTACATCCTACTATGTTTATGTTTTCCAACTAATTTGTGCTAGTCTGTACAGATATTCCAGGTTTTTAGAGTATAGAAAACTTACAGCAAAGGTAAGATAAGCTGCAATACTAAACAACTACAGATGCAGTGTTGGTTCATGTAATGAGTACGAAAAAAGATAAGTGTTTTTTTCCTAGTTTTGCATACTTTTCACCAGCATAGTATTTTAGTCTTTTGATACTAATTACTAAACCTTTGTACAGATATTAAAGATTGCTAGAGTACAAAAGACTATGCAGCAAAGATAACATACCAAACTTTATTCTTTATTTAGAACATAGATGAAATAAGATGTAATAGTGGAGAAGTACACACTTAGTAAATTGAAACTAAATATACATACCTTTGTTGTCTGCTGCCTGCTTGCGTTTAGTTCCTATGACTGTAGATTTTGTCAACCTCTTCATTCCGCAATTGTGTTTATTTAGACAGTATGTTGTAATGTGATTGTGATTGTAACTTCCATTGAGGCTTTTATAGAGTGAAATGAAGTTGGGCATCCATTGATCATGTAATCATTAAATGATATTTCCATGGGAAGCCCAATAGTTGAAATCATTATGAATAAATATTTGTGTGCTATTTAATTTCAGTTTTCTTAATAATTGGGACAGTTGTGTGTGCTCCTTTGCAGCACACTTAAAGGTTTTTAATAATCACTCATGTTTTCAAGAATAGAATTAAAATAATGTTTTCAAGAATAGAATTAAAATATCATAAGATCATATTTGAATAGTACATTGTTGTTTTCACAGATAGTATAGCTTATCTTACCTTCCCAAATTTAATACTCTAGTCATCTTTGATTATATATTTTTTAAGAGTGTTAAGTTGATTACAATAATAAATAAATTTTGATTAAGGTATACTTCAACATTTGTACAGGCAAAAAAAAAAAAGAAAAGAAATTGAGAACAAGAAGACATTACTGTAAGAGCTGACACACATTGATGTGAATGACTTAAGGTGATTTTCTTGGTTTTTTAATTCTTAATATACACAATGCAATGTCTACATGTGTTTATCTGCTGGTTGTAACTTTTTATTTAGTGGGTGTATTATATATAGATTACTTAGTTGTGTAATTGGCCTTAGTGAATGCATTTTAGGTTGTAACTTTTTCTTTAGTTGGTGTAATATTATATAAAGAAAAAGAACGGTGGTATTGATAAAAACCATTAGTACATTTTTAATAAGTAAGTACACTATTGCTTAGTTAAAAGATCTTAGATGTAAACAAAAAAAAAAACAGTTTTTTAATAAGTATCTAAAATGGACCTAAAATGGCCCTTCTAAATAGAGTAAAGAAATTGGTTAACTATATCTAAAACTGGCATTTGTTGCTTTGTCTTGTATTCACTTGGTGGTTCACAGTACATCCTTGCAAAATGTATATTGCTTCGAACTGCTTTGTCTTGTATTGATTGCTGCCATATTGGTAGTTCTAGCTGCTTTTAAAATGCCTGACTTAGACCTGCAAAACTTTACAAACAGCAAGAACAAAATAGGAGAAGGGTAACTTAATAATAAAGTAGTTCTAAGATAAAAAAATAAAAACAGAAATCACAAGTTACAACCCAATCAAATGTCTGCAAATGTCATCCAAAAGTACTTTAGAACCATTGTCTACAATCACAAGTTACAACCCAACCACATTCAGAGCTCAGTTTTTTGAGTTTTGGTCACCTCCTAATTCACTATCCTTTTCCAGTGAAAACGAAATTTTTTTTATTTCCATAAATGTGTGGCTTATATATATATATATATATATATATATATATATATATATATATATATATATATATATATAGATGTAGTTAAAAGTTGAAAAATAGCTGAAAACTAAAAATCTGTTAAACTAGCTGATAATGTTTAAAAGTATTTGACAAAATTAGCTTTTTGATAAACTTATAAATGTAAAAAGACTAAGAAATTAAAGACGTCTTCATAAAATTTAAATAGTTTTAAATTTAAATAAGTTTGTTTACATACTAAAATTTAACATTTTAAAATTAAACTATTAGCATAATCATGATCTAGCATTCCATAATGAAAGAATTGTTGGGCGGTGAAGAGTTGTGAAAGATGATGAATAAAAATATACTCCGTAAGAGAAAGAGAAAAGATCAAAAGGTTTTAATTGAGATCAATAAAGTATGTCATTTATTTAAAATAACAAGGATAAAGATGGAAAAAAAATTAGGAAGTTACTAACTTATTTTTTAAACGTTTCAAAATAAGCTCTTATCAAACAGGGTCTATATATCTATAGATTTCATATCAAATGAAGAGGTGAACACTAATCTTGTGCCCAGATTTGATTTCTAAAGATGACATAGATTTTTTTTTTTTGTTAAAGTGGAATAGTAGTGTCTTTTTTCTATTTTTTAAGTGTGAACGCATGGGTAATCATTGGTCAAATTGGTTTCCTATTTTCTTGGATCATCATCTTTGTGATTTGGAGCCACGATTTCTTCATCATCGATCGAGTGTTCGTCCATGCAAAACGATCAGTATTTTTCTTCTTTTTTTTCACTCGTTCTTTTGACTATAATATTGCCTATATTTGGATGTTGGTGTATATGTACACATGATTGGATAGTACGGTTATGCGTTATGGTGTGTTGGTTGTGCAACCCAGTATTGTGAGTTGTGCATTGTAGGTTAGTTAGACGTGCATTAGTGCACTTAGTGCAATGCATGGTAGGACATTGGGACGTTTATCGTAGAATTTGTTTTACGGTGTTTGAATGCGCAATCAAAGAGTTACCAATGCACAACATTCAATATAGGAATGCATAATATTTTTTAGAGGAATGTGCAACTTCTAATTAGACTGCTTTGCCCCTAACTGTATATTTTATAATATTTTAAAGGGATTTGTTTCCATAATTCGTGTGATTTGTTCTTTTTAATCTCAGCCGTGCATCATTATGATTTAATGGTATAGATTAGTCTTCACGTCCTCATCTAAGGATATGTCCTCATGTGAACTAGACCCTATAATGTTTCTTGCCCAAACTTAAGCGCATTTTAGTATTATCAAATATTTGGACAAAAGTATCATTTTACATGTATTTACACCTATAAATACAGTGGAAACATAACTATGTTTAGGCCCTTAATTCATCATTTCTGATTGACTTTCTTATGAATCACTTTCTAAGCAATATTCATCTTCTTCAGTGCAATCTTTATCTTCTCCATTTACAGTAGATAGTGTTGAACTTCAAACCAATCTTCATATTCTCCATTTGCATATGGCATTGAACTGCCAATGTGGCATATTATTTAAACATAATTTTCTTACTGGGTTGCAGTGACAAATTCATAGTGTTCCTGATGATGTCCCAAGTGTGTACGATGCAGTTCTTCATTCCTTCCTGTGACCTCTAACATTGAAGGCCAATTGTCATGGTACTGAGGTACGCTATCAATATTGACCTGCACGAGTTGCACCATTTCTTCCTTTACACTCTGGTACCTAATAAGCAGCTCAAGATCGAACACTTCTGAATTCCACTCTTTTCGAACTACAGAATGAACCCATCTTGGCAGGTCAACACCATCTTCGCCATTGATTGCGTGGAATTAATGTGGCATTAGTGGTTTAACCAATGTAATTAATTGCATAAATATTTTGATGTCAAATATGATAATGGTCCAGACTTCATATTAGTATAATAAAGCTAATAATAGAAGTAAAGAAGTAATTGTAATTAGTTGTAATTACAATTATTATTTGTCTAATCTATACTATATATAAAAACATTATCCTTCTCTAGAATTTTCCTGGCCAAATGTAGGGATATTTTAGTAAAATGGTAATTATTATTATGATAATTATAATATTAATCTATATCTATACTTCTACACTATATATAAAAATATTATCCTTCTCTAGAATTTTCCCGCCCAAATGTAGGGGTATTTTAGTAAAATGATAATTATTATTATGATAATTATAATATTAATGATAGAATAATATTAATTATAATGGATTATTAGTAATTATGGTAATTACTATGATAGAATGATAGAATAAGTATAATATTAATTATAATTGGTAATATTATGGTAATATGAATATAGAATAGAATAATATGAACAATTACATGCATGAGATTATATGTCTGAACAATTACGTTATGATAGAATAATAATATAGAATAATATTAATTATCATGCATTCACGGATAGAATAATATAGAATAGAATAATCATAGTAATTATTATGCCTTCACTGATAGAATAATATAGAATAGAATAATATGAGTAGTTACATGCATGAGATTATATGTCTAAACAATTACATTATGATAGAATAATATAATTATTATAATTATAATTATTAATTGGTAATTGGTAATAAACAAATGTAATTATAAACATATAGGATTTCAACAGGAAAATATTTTATTAATTGCTTCTCAACTTTCACATCTCTTAACAGATCCACTATCCTTTGCATCACATTGCTTATTAGGCCCAAAATATCTGCATTTCTAATTAAAGGATCAAGAGAGCTGAAAATATAAGATTTCAAATATAAAAGAATAGTTGATTTTATTATAGTTCAAAAAAATATTAAAAAAAATAATTAACTAAAAATTAAACGGCACGGAATTTAGGCCATTTGAAAAGTAAATTAATATTAATATTTGATTGAAAATTGAACGGAAAAGGAAATGAATTTATTTCAACAATTAAATTATTATAATTATATTAACCATATTAATATTTATGAAGGAAAAAGAAAAATTAATATATTGATATTTCATTGAAAATATAATTGGCAATTATATTTTTATAATTATATTACTTATTAATTATATAGAAATGAATATTAAAATCTTTTTATGAATGAAAAAGGAAATAAATATTACACACGAAAATCTGTTATTAATATTATGTTACTAATGTTACTAATTGACACAAGAATCTGGCCAAATAAAAGAGGAGATTAATAATAAAAGTTCACTATAAATATAACATAGTTTTCTCTATGCAAAAATTAGTAACCACCAAATGAAATATTACGAAAAATATATGAAGGAAAAAGAAATAGAAATGAATATTTATTCTTTTATGAAGGAAAAAGGAAATGAATAGATATTCATATTTCACTGGAATATAATCGAGAATTATATTATAATTATAATTATAATTATATTAATTATTTAGAAAAAAACAAAATAAATTTATTAATATTTCACTGAAAATATATTCAACAATTATATTTTTATAATTACATTACTTTTTAATCATATGAAAATTAATATTAATTTTTTATGAACGAAAAGGAAATGAATATTACACGGGAATCTGTTATTAATATTTTCTTACTAATTGACAAGGAATCATGCCAATTAATTGGCAATTATCAGGAAAAAGAAATGAAAAGCAATATTAATTCTTTTGATGAAGGAAAAAGGAAATGAATATATTCAAAAGAAAATGAAATATTACGAAAAATGAAATGAATATATTAATATTCAAAAGAAAATGGAACGCTATATAATATTCGATGTTATAATTTATATAATTGTATACCAATCCAAATATTCTTAAAATAGTATAACGACTTCATTCCATGCAACGCACGTGCGAAAATACTAGTTAAACATAATAAATGAATTAATTGTAATAAAGCTAATAATGTTCCACACTTCATATTAGTACACTAATAATTATTATTGTAATTAAGCTAATAACTATAAATATTATAATAATTATAGTATTAATCTGGTCGCTGGCTTGGCGCATATGCATAGATTAATCTGATCTGAACAAGGCCTGCCCGTTGAACCCGTATCCGCTACCAAGCATCCATCAGATGGTGGACGAGATAGCTGGGGTCGCCTTGATGAGATTCATGGATGCCTTCAAAGGCTATCAACAGATCATGATGACCGAGGAGGATGAGAGCAAGACTTCCTTTGTAACTCCTGACGGGCTATTCTGCTATCAGGTCATGTCGTTCGGTCACCGAAATGCGGGAGTAACATTTCAGGGAATGATAAACATGCTATTTGAAGGATTGCTCGACAGAACTATGGAGGTTATACAGACGACATGCTGGTGAACAGCGCCGAGCAGCAAACGCACCATTATGACCTCTAGGCATGCTTCGATATCATGTGCTGGTACCAAATGCGGCTCAATTCAACCACATACTCATTTGTCGTTCAAATTCGAAAGTTCCTGGGATTTATGATGACCAAGAGGGGAATTGAGCCCAACTTGGTCAAAGTCAAAGCCATAGTGGACAAACAGCCACCCGCAAATGTTCGGGAGGTGTAGTAGCTAACCGGTCTGTTGGCAGCATTAAGCAGATTTTTGTCCAAACTAGCTGAAGGGGCCCACCCGTTCTTTAAGGCCCTAAAGAAGACAACCGCCTTTTCTTGGAATGGAGAGTGCCAGGCTACGTTCGATAGCCTAAAGGATTATCTTATGTCACCTATCGCGCTGTCCTAACCAGAGCCTAGCGAAGAACTACAAGTCTACTTGGCAGCATTAAACCAGGCGGTAAGTTCGGTATTGTGCCGTATCGACCCTCAGGGAATCCAAAGGCCAGTGTATTATGTTAGCCATGCTCTGCAAGGACCCGAAGTTTGATACTCCCGGCTAGTGAAGGTTGTTTTTGCATTATACATCGCTGCGAGGAAGCTCACACAATAATTTCAAGGGAGAATAGTTCGGGTACTAGCTGATCAGCCTATCGGCATTATCATCCAGACATCCACATCATCCGGGCAATTGATCAAGTGGGCCATGATGCTCACCCAGTTCGCCATGCTATCAAAGGTCAAACCCTAGCTGATTTTCTCGTAGAGTGCACAACCCAAGAGACCGGTCAGCCTATCCTCGCCGACCACGGATGGATCGAGCAGTAAGAAGGGAGCAGGAGGAGGCATAGTCGTCACCAGCCTGGAAGGATTCAAAGTTTACTACGCTCTGGTATTCCAGTTCGCTCCGACCAACAACAAAGTGGAATATGAAACATTTATCACCGGCCTGCGTCATGTGAAAGACCTCGGTGCTAGTTGCGTAAAGATCCGAACAGACTCGACCTTAGTTGTTGGCCAAGTGCTACGGAACTTTGAAGCCAAGGGTGACTGTTTAGCCCGGTACCAAGACCAAGCGGTGACCAAGCTAGAGAACTTCCAATCATATGTGGTTGAGCACGTCCCTCGGGCAAAAAATGTGGATGCAGATATGTTGTTTAGTGATCGATGTGTTTTAGTGGTGAGGTGTAAAGGGTGTTAAAACGGAGAAGAAGTTCCCCGAGTGTCGTGTTCTCAAAGGATGACAAATTGGAGTCGAACTGAGTGTGTGGCATTTAGGATGTTAAGAGGCAAGAGTTACAAGAATCACTTGGGAACAAAAGAATCATGGGATAAGAGTTGAGCAATGGTAAAAAAAGGAACACAATAAAAGAAAACAAGGTGATAGATGTCTTCTCTAGGTCTCATGTTTGATACTACTACGGGGTGATTGAGAGAATGAAAGTAGGTTTCGATCATGGGAGCCCACGGCACCATCACCGAGTGGCGTCACACTTCGGACTCCTAAGTCCTCAGTCGGTTGGGGCATTTTAACAAACACGTGGTCTACCACTCCTTTCGGACCTTGTCTTCGAACGGACCAAGGACGGGAATGTGGTCGAGTAAGACTCGTATAGACCCGATATCACGCAATCTATACTTCCTCTAACTTTACTACCTATCCCGGCCAAAAATAGAAGCAAATCAAACTACACATCAACTACACATGAACATATGAACCCTAGATCAACATTCCTCAAATCAATAAAAGAATTAAATCAAATATAACATGATTACTAGATTGGAACATCCAATCTCCAAATCTAATCTAGCTAAACATTGCATGAGTAATGAAAGCAAATAGAAATCCAAACTCAATCAATAATCAAAAGTGGAAATTGCAATTAAATCTAAAGAGAAATGTAAAGAGAGTTTAGAGATTACCCAATCTAAAACATAGCAATGTCAAGCTTTCAATATTCAATTCCAAGATCAATTCTAGATCTACTTTCAAATTCTAGATCTAATCTAATTTCTCTCTAAAGATATAGAACTAAAGTGTTGAGGAATTCCCCTTAAATGTTGAGCTTTTCCTTAAATAGTCCTCACAAATTGCCCTTCTCAATTTTGCCCTTTAGGGTCTCGACCACGCCCGTGTCCACACGTGGACCTGTGCGTGGATCCTTTCTGGATATTTCCCACGCCTGGTCCATGCATGGATTAGACGTGGACCACTGCTGTCCACTTCATTTCTTCGTTACTTCTTCCTTTGGCCTTCGGTCATCTTCAATCCTATAAGAATGACTTCCAAACACAACATGTGATAGAGTTTTGCAAGAATAAACACACATCAAAGCTTTTTCCACATGAATTGATCATAAATGGGTATTAAAAACTGCATTCAAGTTCCAATTTCGACCCTTTCTATAGATATCTTTGGCGCTTATCATTTAGAATGGTGCACGAGGTAGGGCCCGGAGTACATACCTAAGATCGCCCGTATAACAAATGTTCCGGTCACCACCATTGATTACTACCGGTCGGCCCTAGTGGGGGTGGATGAGGAATATTGGATAACTAACCTGAAGGGATACATCGAGAACGGAAGACTACTTTACGACGAGGAAAGAACGCGGAAGGCGAAGCTCCAGGCACCGAGATTTCAAGTTCTAGATGGTCGGCTATATCGCTTATCCTATGGCGGGCCTCTAATGAGATGCTTGAATAGTTTCGAAGCCGACCTTGTTATAGAGCTGTAAAGCTAGCTATTATGCTTAAAAGTGTTTGGTAAAATTAGCATTTTGATAAGCTAATAAATGTAAAAGACTAAAAAGGACATCTTCATACAATTTAAATAATTTTAAATTTAAATAGGTTTGTTTATATATTAAATATAAAATAATAAAATTAATATATTTAAATAAAATATAAAGTAAGAATATATATTTGAAAATATATAAAGTGAAAAAAATGTTTATAATTCATAAGATTATTCCATACAAAAATTAATGTTCAAATACAAATGTCAAACTAAAATTACAACCAAACATAATGAAAAGAAAATGTCAAAAGGGTTTTAATTGGGAGGGGTAAATGATGTCATTTATTTAAAATAATAAGGATAAAGATGGGAAAAAGTTAAAAAGCTACTAGCTTATTTTTGAAAAGCTACCTAAAGTAGCGTTTCAAAATAAGCTCTTATTTAAGCTACTAGCTTATTTTGAGAACATTACCAAACAGAGCTTATAGCTTATTTTTATTTTAAGCTACTAGCTTATTTTAAGAACATTACCAAACAGGGCTTACAGCTTTTAGTAGCTTAAAATAAGCTATAAGCTCCTAAATAAGCTCTGCCAAACAGAGTACAACTCGTGATAAAAATACGGTAATGTAGATGATGTTTGACTAGATGACTTTCCTTCTTGACTAGATTAACTTTCTTATTTGACTTTTGGTTACCTGGCATTCAACATTGTCCATGTTCCCCTATCTCATATATCTCTATATCTGCCAGATATCTTTCCGTTCCATCATTCTGCTTTGACGACGATAATTTTAGATTCAACTTTCTACTTCTAAGCTTTCACCTTTCTATTTCCAACCTTTGATCTATACTTTTTTTTTAATAGATCATGAGGTGCCCAATCATTATTACATGAACCATAATGCACACCGCTGTGTAGATCATAAATAAAAGTACATTTTTAATATAAAAAAAGTACATTATTTTTTTTATATAAAGTACATTATTTATGTATTGAAAATACATGATTTTATATATACTATCAAATAATGTGCCTTCAGTACAAAAATAATGAACTTTTAGTATATTAAAAATGTACCTTATATTCATGATCCATACAGCTATAAAGACCATGGTCTACACAATAATTTGTCGAGGTGTCCTAAGTCAGTTGTTATATTGTGGACCATGGTCCAAAAAGGTACCGTTTCTTTAAGTAAAAAACGGTTGCCGTCACGATTTAACGGAGTTCTGTAAATGAATCTACAGTTTATCTCAAATGATAATGCCTCACATTATTTTTTTTTTATATCAAATGAAACTGTAGTTATATTGAAATGAAACTGTAGTTATGTTGAAAGGAAATTGCAGTGTATATAAAATGAAACTCAACAACAGTTTCACATATTTGAGTGTATAATATAATGTTGAATGAAACTGTAGTTATATCGAAATGATATTGTCGTTGTGTTGAAAGGAAACTGCAATGTATATAAAATGAAACTGAATGACAATTTCACATATTTGAGTGTATATTGTACAATGAAACTGTAGTTATATCGAAATGATACTGTAGTTGTGTTGAAAGGAAACTGCAGTGTATATAAAATGAAACTGAATAACAATTTCATATATTTCAGTGTATATTGTCCAATGAAACTGTAGTTATATCGAAATGATACTGTAGTTATATTGAAATGATATTGCAGTTGTGTTGAAAGGAAACTACAGTATATAAAATGAACCTAAATACCAGTTTCACATATTTGAGTGTCTAATGTGGAATGAAATCGTAGTTATATCGAAAAGAAACTGCAGTGTATATAAAATGAAACTGAATATGTTACATTAATATAAAACTACTTTACTCCTAACGGGGTGGACGGCGCGAACGGGCGCAGAAACGATACCATTTTGGGCCATGATCCACAATATAATTTTCGGTCCTGAGTAGACTCTAACTGTAGAATGCACCTTTAAGCCCGTACCATACTAAGACTAATCCTCATGGGTCTTGTGTGGGACCGTCTCACGGATCCTTATTCGTGAGACGGGTCGGGTTTGGTCGAAATAACACACAAATGTCATACTTATATGCTTAAATGTATTAATACTAATCAGGAATACAATTTTGTTTACTTATAAGAGAAAATGTAATATTTTTGAGGAAAAATGTAATGCTTTAGAATTTTGATGTAGAAGTATTATATTTTCCATCAAAAGTATTACAGTTTCCATAATAAGTAATGTTGACAAGTGTCACTTACTTATAAAGGAAAATATAATACTTTTGAGGAAAAATGTAATACTTTTAAATCGAAATTTAAAAGTATTGCATTTTTCCTTAAAAGTATTACATTTATCCTTATAAGTAACAAAAATTTTATTCTTATTTAGTATTACATTTGAACATATAAGTATGACATTTGTGTGTATAAGTATTACATTTTCATCTTGACACGACTCATCTCACGGTGAGCTGTCTCACACAAATTTTTGCCAATCCTCATCTGTACCGGATCAGTCCAATTAAGGGAAAAACGTGCTGACCATATTGATTTTTTCCATATATGAGGGAGTTTGAACTCCCGACCTCTCTTAAGACCGAATGAGAGTTCACGCCAATCAAGTTGGTTCTGAATTCTGATTTATTATACTTTTTTACAATTTAGCATTCTACTTCTCCAATCTAGCTAGTTTTGTAAAGTACACCGTGAAAGTCTGTGTCTTCTAAAATTTGAAGATTATTTACACACATTTTGATTGTTTTGGTTGAAAACATAATATATTTGGAAAATAATTGAAAGTACATCGTATGTAGAGAAACTTCTAATATAACTACAGACTGATTTGTTTTTTCAACTATAAACTCTTGAATAGATCTTGATTTTTTTAGCGAGCGTGTGAAGAGTCTTTTAAAACTTGTCTAGATGTTGCTTGCTTGGCACTTTAGTACTTTTTCCAATGTCTTTAACACTCAAATTAAAATTTGAGCACTAAAGAACAAATTAGTGCACATAACTCTCTACCGACTGAACAAACTAGATTCTTGATGGTATTTAAAGTTTGAGTTTTTAGAGTATTCTTTTACTCAAAAAGATAGAATTAATATCCGATTTGGTCCCTCGACTATTAAGATTTCATCACTTTGATTCTCGACTTTTAAACTTGCTCAATTTCATCCCAGATATGTAATTTTTATTTAAAATAGTCCTTTGTCCAAATCAAAATTGTCATAATTAGGACCATTTTGATTAACAATTGCATAGTTAGAGATGAAATTGAGCAAGTTTAGAAGTTAAAAACCAAAGTAGTGTATTCTTAACAGTCGAGGGACCAAATCGGGTATTAACTCCAAAAAGATATAGATAGATGCTATTCATCATGTTTAGGTTGGCATATAGTGTTTGTTGATGTTACATTCTTTGAAGATAGAAATTTTTTTTAAAGAGTCTCTTTACTTCTCCAAACAATTCTAATTCTGAAAATGACTTTATCACTTATATATACAATACTCATCACTATATCTATCTCAGCTGTTGAATGATACTATCTAGGCCACCAATTCTAAAACTGTACGGACTCTTCCCTAAAAGGTTGAATCTCAAACTCAAAGGACTTTTCACGTCTCGACTCGACAAAACATGTGAAAAGGAATAAATTATGGTAGCTCAGTAGCTCAGCAGATAGTGCCAAATGCTAGTGCTTAGAAGAGGTCTATCGATTTTAGGCATAATTCACACTGCCCACTGTCAAATTTTGAACCTTAATCTATTCTTTCAAATACTGCCTACTAAAGTGCAAGCTACAAGTGTACATACTCCCCACAGCCAAATGACGTACCCATACCTGAACTCCGGCCATCGTGCATGCACGCGGCACCGTGGCTCGATCTGCCGCCGTTGGAAATATTCGCCGGAGAGGGGGCAAAATTAACCTCCGGTAATAATTAAAAAATTAACCTTGGTTAGAGCTCCTGGCTGGGGAGTGGGACACGTAATTGTTCTAATATAAAGCAATGAATTGAAATAAAGAATTCCGAAGGTATAGAAATGGGGCCTGAGGAGTCTCCGCCACTAACGTAGAATTTTTGCTCCCAGAATATCTGGTTGGTCCACTCAGGATTACTTTGACAAAACTGTGCCCTTGTTTCTCAGCCACAAGAACTTCATAGTTTTCCAGGTTAATTACAGGCTAGCTAGAAGTGTGCAGTTGCTTTTGGGTGAACCTTAAACAAATCACAATCAATTGAATTAGAATTACTTTATCCATAATCATAAAGTATCGAAATTTTATTGCTTTGTCATGTCACATGGTGACAAATCTAGCTTGGTCAATGTAATAAATTTATGTTATTAAACTATAGAGTTATTTCCACTTTATGCCTCCAACAATTGGTGTATGACTATTAAATTTTTATCATATTTGATCGTTTCTATTAATTTTTTAGTTGATCTTGATAGAAATACCCTACATAACAGTCATGTGAGTTATCTGAAAAAAAAATATTTTTCTATTTGAATTTGAGTAGCATGTAGATCACACAGTTAAATGTAGTAGCCTTGGGGTTAGTATGAATGAAAATAAGACAAGAATGGCTAGAAAATTGATCTAAAGGGCAAACTGTGGCAAGAATTTGATAATCATGCACCAAATATGAAAAATTGATAGTTAATGACCAAGTTTGGAGAATATAAAATAGCCGAGAGACTAAAAGTGAAAAAAATAATCCTAAACTACATTATATTTTGTATTTATAAAATTGGTCTTTTAAACTATGTAGTGTGATGACACTTTAGTTCCCATTTCGAATGAGTAGTCCCAAAAGTATCGAGCAGATACTACATTGTAAAGAGTATAGACCCTGTTTTGTAACATAGTTAACTTATCAGTCAATTTTGACTTATTTGACCACTATTAATTAGCTGTTTGACTTGGTTAAACATTCAATATAAGTGTTTGGTTAATTAGCTTTTTGTAATAGCTTATTGCTCCAATATACTAAAATTCAAAAAGTTGTTCAAAGTAGTTTTTTCGATAAGCTTTTAATTTTGAGAAAATTATTTTACATGTAATCAGCTATCAACTAACAGGTAACAACTAATTTACCAAACATCTTTATACAATCAGCTAATGTTATAAACTAATCGAACACACTAACTCAACCAGCTAACAACTAACATTTAACAGCTATTTACCAAACACCTCAATTGTCTTTTTATAACTAAATGTTGACCAACTATATAGAACATAACATGACTATGTAGTTAGGAAGCGGATGGTTAACTTAGATATAAATATATGAAGTGTTATTTAAATATTTAATCATGCAAATTATTTTTTTTTGGAAACCTCATCATGCAAATTATTAATTACATCAATAATACAAAGTAGGGCTTGTGTTTCTTCTATTTCATTATTTAATTTATCCCAACCAATTAAGATACACAAACACTTATAATATGTTTATTTCACACTCAAATATTTAGTTTATAAGTAATACAATGCATCAATTCACTTAGTGTGTATTATATGACTTGCATGCTTTTTATGGATTGATATATAGAACCTATACAAAATTAGCGTGTAAGTATTTATAAACAATATTTATAAGTAATATACAATGCATCAATTGACTTAGTGTGTATTATATGACTTGAATGCTTTTATGGATTGATAGAGCCTATACAACCGTGTAAGTATTAATTTATAAAAAAATATTTCAATTCACACCCAAAAATGCTCTTATAGTCTTATATATGTATAAGTAATATATAGTTTGGTATGGCATGCATGTCTTTATAAGTTTCAAGATTCTCACTTACTCCCCACCAAGTTGCCTATTGGCGTTCTTTATTTGAGTCGGATAACCTAGATTGGCTTACCTCATTATGATTTTTTACCGACAGGAGTCACAAGGTGGGCTTCGCCTAGAGCACCATTTTGAGTAGCGATTGCAAGCTTTTATGTAAATCAAATATCGTCACTCACTAACCCAATTACGATAATTTATTTGCATTCCTATCATCTCGTTTTATTTGTTTGCTTCAGTTAATACAAGTTCAACTTAAGTAAATTTATTTATAATTCAGTTTTTTAAACAAAATTTACTTTAGCTTTAGTATTTAAATTAATCTATGTATTTAAAAATTACATACACTAATAGTGTGCTTGGTATAGAAGAATCGTATGTAATTCCTTTACCACATAATTCTAAAACTTGAAATTTTTTGGAAGAAAAAGAATTGCAATTAACAAAATTTTAATTTCTCATTTTTGAGGAATTAGAAATCCTACTTGCCCCTTGGGAATTTTTATTCCATGGAAAGAAAAAAGTTATAAGGACCAAATTATCCATTTCTAATAATTATACATCTTTCCCTAGAAATTGTAATTTCGTGGACATTTTACTCTTTATAGTATTTATTCTCTTTTAATTCACATATAAATCAAACATAACTATAAAAATTTCTACTAATCTATTCCACAAACGAACCTTGCTAACAATAGCATTTGAATTCCTACTTATTCCACATTTTCCTTATTGAAGTGCAATTCTTTTCCTTCTAATTGATTCATTGTATCCAAACGTCTCATTAAAAATACTAATAAACACAAATATTTACATTTAAATATAATAAAAATGGATCGGAACAAATGGGTGCTAAAAATTAATAGGCAAATGCTTCTTACCCTCCTAAATTTTTCCTCTCATATTTCCCCTTCTGATGTGACTTCTAATCATTGAGTGCCCATAAGTAGCCTAACCGACCACTGAAAAAAACACAGAGAAATTTAAACTAATCAAATGATGCCAAGTTAGGACTCAGGAAGAAAAAAAATGAATGAAAAATGCTATTTACCCCTCCTAAAGTTCCCCTAATATTTCCCCCCTCATAATATGGCTTATATTCATTGTGCGTCATGTATTATATTGCTCTGATCGTACCCTATACACTTTTAATTAAATTTTAAGCAATCCAATTAGACGTTGTCACAGAATGAAGGGAAATTAAGAGAGAGAATTTTAGGAGGCCAGAATACCTAACCTAACTCAAAATAAATTAGGGTATATAGCATTACTAAAAAATAAGATATAAGAATAGTTACAAGTATTTGTAGATTCAGTGGTGTGCTTGCGTGTATAGGTGGAAACTGGAAGCTAAGCTTCTTATAATTATAAGCAAAAGAAAAAAAAATTAAAAAAAAAAAAAAAAAAAAAAAGAGAGAGAGAAAAAAAAACTGGTGGCTGGCAAGAGCCGGCGTAATTGTAAGGTGGCAAGATTCTTTTACCGTACCACCGGTTTAATTACCGTGCGTGGGATATCTATCTGTGTATCTATCTTCAATTCCAATTCCTGGCAGGCCTCTTTACTACTTTAGGGTCCAATTCCTCCGATCCTCCAGCAACTAACAGTTATCCCAAGAAGACAAAAAAAAAATTAAACCAATAATATATAAAAAATAATTCTACGTACGTACCCAAAGAAAACAACAGAAGAAAAAGCTGAGCGGTGAAGATTCGGTTAGTAGCCTGATTGAACGAATAAAAGCAGCATGCAAAGCAGGAATAGACACACACCCACTTAACAGCAGTAGCAGTATAAATAGGCATGGCTTTCATGCAAGCAACTGAAGCAAGATCATCATATAAATATATATATATATATATATACATCACGCCATCCAAGCGAGAACCCACATATATATATATATACAGAGAAACAGAGAGAGAAAGAGGGTAGTTGTGATTGATAGAGGAGGATGAGAAGGGGAATTGTAGACCCTCTGGTGATGGGGCGCGTGATCGGAGACGTTGTGGATCCGTTCACTCGGTCCGTTGATCTTAGGGTGATTTACAACAACGAGGTGGATATCAGGAATGGGTGTGAGATGAGGCCTTCTCAGCTCATCAACCCACCTAGGGTTGAAATCGGCGGACACGATCTCCGTACTTTCTACACTCTGGTTGGTACCTACCTTAGCTTCCACGTCATCAACTCCCCTCAAATCATTCATATCACCAACCCCACTAGCTAGGGTTTTTAATTTCTTCCATTTATATATACATCATGACTTTGTGTTTTTTAAGGTTATGGTGGATCCTGATGCTCCAAGCCCAACCTCTCCAACCCTCAGGGAATACCTCCACTGGTGACTCTCCCAACTATATACTATATTTCTTCCCCAATATAACAACCACCTTTAATTTCATTCATTAATTACTCTCGTCCTCCAATTTCATGTGTTTGATTTGATTAATCAGATTTGAATGAAGTTATTTTTATTCAATTTTTTCATAATACAATGTTAAGTTTAGTATTAATATATATATATATATATATATATTAAAAATACAATTAAACACAAAAAAATAAAGTTTAAAAATACTAAAGAAAATAAACAAAGAAGAAAAAGTTAATTAGTTTAATAAATAAATAGTAAAATGGGACAGGGTGAGTATCACTAAATACAATATTTATATAGTTTTTTTTTATAAAAATATTAGTTAAATTAAACAAAACAAAAAAAAAAATCAAATCAATAAGAAGTTAAACGGTTAAAGTAAATAAGCAAACCGATGAACTATAATTAGATAGCACATGTCTCTTCTCTCTTAACCTAATGATGATTTGCTACTACAGGTTGGTGACTGATATACCAGGAACTACAGGAGCAAGTTTCGGTAAATCCTCTTTTGTGTTTGATTAATTAATTGTTTGTGTTCTACCAATTCAAATCCTCTTTTGTGTTTGATTAATTAATTGTTTGTGTTCTACCAATTCAAATATTATAGGAAGAGGGGGATCCAATACATGGAAAATGTGGATTTGTGTTGTTTAAGTGATTACTAATGTTGTTTTATCAGAAGCTAGCATATCTTAATTATTTGAACAAATTAAAACAAGTAGGGCAGGATTAGCAAATGAAATTATTATTTTTTTAAAGAAAAACAGAAAATAAAAATAGATAAATAGAATTCGTATTAAAATTTAAATAATAATATCCATTAAAGAATATAATATTTCTATTTTTTCAACTTTGTTTTATTTTTCATCCGGAAAGCGCTTGACCACAACATTGTTTTTTTTTTTTTTATTACTACTGACTCTGTTACAATGTAGTATCTATTTATAACTGTTTATAACTACTTTTTCAACTTACTGAAGCTCGAACTCATGTTTATAACTACTTTTTCAACTTACTGAAATTTGAACCCATGATTTTTCAAATCGTGCCACTAAATTACAAGGTCATTTGTAAACGTATAAATCAAATCTTTGTAAACTCTTATTTTTAAAAAGCTAATTAAGGTTGCACAATTTGATTTTGAAAAAATCTATTTAGACAAAAATTTTGTAAACAATTTTTTGTCAAATCTTGCGATATATTATAATTGTTATAATTACTTTATATTTGTTGACTACTTTATATGAATTAATTGATTTTATTAAGAATTAAATAATTATATAAAGTAAAATGATTTAGGCAAGCAGAGGTAGTGACATGTACCTTTTTATAGGAGTGCACGTGGACACATCTCTATAATTAAGCACTTAAAGAAATAATTATTTCTTTCATTTCTGTTTAATCAGTGTAGAGTATATAATAAGTGTATATATCGAGAAAGTATAAATAGTATTTTCCTAATTGGGTGTGGACAACTGCACATGTGCGGATTGTGAAAAATAATTTTTAAAAAGGATTTATGTTTTAAAAAATATTTTTAATTTATGATGTTTGTCTAAAAGTCATAAAATTGTTTTTTTTTGTTCGATTCATTTTTAAAAAAACATAAATAAACATTTATTACTAAGTTGTTTTTTATAAAATTTATTATAGTTATAAAGATTAATATTGATTAAAATAAGAAGATGTAAATAAATAAATTTTCACTGATAACTAATTATAATGAAAATAAATACATAAATTGATAAATATAATAGTTATGAACTAAAGAAAATGTTTTTTTATATTGAAAAATGTAATAATTATGAACTAAGAGATTGAAAGATTCTCTCTTCTTTTTGTTTTTTTTTTTTTTAATTTGGGTTAAAGGCTGGCCTATGATATTTATTGTTTTGTTTCCAATCCACATTTAAGAAAAAAAAAACCTTTTTTTGCTATGGGTACCAAGATTTTTATTATTTTGCCTAGTCCAACTAAACTCATATTTTAATCGAATTAGCCTAGTCTAGTTCAAATAACAACATGAGAGAAAGTGGGTCAACCCACTTATTTGACACCACTTAGAGGAAGATCAATCATTATTGTGCAAACCATGCTCCACACACTTGTGTGGAGCATAAATAAAAAGTACATTTTTTAGTATTGAAAGTACATACACTATTTTGTATACTATCAAATAATGTGCATTCACTATACAAATAATGTACTTTTAGTTATTAAATGTACATTGTATTCAGGAAAAGTACATTATTTTTCTTCTAAAAAAAAAGTACATTATTCTGTATAATGTACATTCAATACACAAATAATGTACTTTTAGTATATTAAAAATATACTTTTTTATGATACACACAGCACTATGTAGACCATGGTCCATATAATAATTTGCTGAGTAAGACAACTTAGTGCGAGATAGAAATATGGAAAATGTCATCCAAATAAAAATCTCAAAAGATATTTTTTGTCAAAATAGATCATTTTGTTTTCTACTAGAATGAATATTTTTTGTTAGACTTTATTTTTTATTGATAGCCCAACATTAAAAAAAAAGAAAAACAAATTGTAAAGATATTTTTCAAGTTTCCGGACCTTAAGTCAACAAATATTTTGAACTAATTTTTATTTTTAGTATTCTTTAATTTGTATACCAATTGTATTCACCCTCCCAAGTAAATTTAAAAAGTTGAATTAAACTAGATAGTGTCAGTACTCAAAAACTAGATAAAATTTGTTTCAATATCATTGAAATTAAATGTGTTCTTTAACAAAAAATTCAGATAATATAATCATTATGTTACCAAAACCCTAACGAATGCCATTTCTACATATTCATATTCAATAAGTGATGAATTTTTTATTTTTATTTTTTTATCGGAAGCGATATATATAGTTAGATCTAAAAGTAAAAAGTTCATGTTATACTTTCTACTAAAATCACTCTTTAGTCTTTACAAGCTATTATTGTATTGATCTCTGTTTATTTTTTTAACATTTATCATTATAATTCTTAATTAATTAATGGATGAGTTAAACAATTAACTAGCAGGAACTATGATATATACATTTTCCTATGAAAATCCTTTTCAATTACATGCTATAATTGTATTAGATTATTTCTAAAATAGTTTATTATTATAAGTATTACTTTTTTATTCTTGATGGGTTCACTAATTCATGGGTAACTAATGAAATAAATAGTTTTAGAAAATTTTATCGATAATTTCATGTTAAAGAGTGAATATAAGGCTGTGATTTTGATTTTTAAAAAAAAAAAAACATTTTTTAGGTAGGCAATGGAAATAAGAAATTTTATAATGACATGTTAGGCAATAAATATAAATATTAGACAATGTTTTTTGGATAGAAAATGACACTTTTCAAAGTAAAATATTCTTATAACATTATTGGGTATACTAAAAATTTTAAAGAAAAAAGAATTAATTAGCTTCTTTTAATTTAATTATAATTTTTTTTTTAATTTTACTGCATTCTAAACGATTTAATTTACACAGTAACATTTTTTGGGGGTCAAAATCCAATTAGAGATAGAATAGATAAAGTTTAAAGAAAATTAAAGCATTTAAAGAAATATAGTTTTAAATTTTGTCTCCTTCCACTTTTCAGTTTTCAGAGATAAGTCTTATACTACACTTGTTTTTGCACAGTTTAGCTTCTTTTCTTCTTCTTCTTCTTCTTCTTCTTCTTTTTTTTTTTTTTTTAATTTAATTATATATTTAAAATTATTATTATTAATTAGTTAAACTCTTGATCCTCTGTAGGCAATGAAGCGATATTCTACGAGCCTCCGAGGCCGTCAATGGGAATTCACCGTTTTGTGTTTGTGCTTTTCCGGCAACTTGGCCGGCAAACAGTTTATGCACCGCATTGGCGCCAGAATTTCAACACTCGAAACTTTGCTGAGCTTTACAATCTTGGTTTGCCAGTGGCCGTCACTTACTTTAACGGCCAAAGGGAGGGTGGCACCGGCGGTCGATCTCCGGCGGAGCCCTGGGCAGCCGATTACCCTGGTCCTTCCCGTTAATTTCATGCATGCATGCTATCTATAGCATAACATATAGTATATATCATAAATAAATAAATAAATAAATAAGACCACACGCATTAAACATCTTTAATTTTCCCATGAATATATGTTCAAGTTGTTCTAGAAGAACTACTCCATTATTTTACCCTTTATATTTGGCAATGAAGATGGTTTCATCTCTATTCAGAAGCTTAAGATCTTTTATGAGTAATGCTAGGTATCTTAAAAACATTCTTCCCAATTTTCTCTTCTTGATCATGTGCGTGCTAACATTTGATTGAATTATTTAGTATTTAATTAAAAGTGTGTGAGGTCAGTCAACTCATAACATCCAATGAATATAAGTCACATTAGGGATCTACAAATATTAGAAAAAATTTAGGAGGAGTAAATAGCATTTTCCATCTTTTATATAAAGAGACACCAAACATTGAATAATACTCAAACTTTATAATGCCATATTAAATCTCTAATTCATTAAGGCCCTGTTTGGTAAATGGCAGTTGTCTGATTGGGTTGACTGTTTGGGTAAGAAGGTATGATTAGTTGATAACATTGACTGATTGTAGAAAGTTGTTTGATAAATTAGTTGTTAGTTTATAGCTGTTTGACATAATTTCTTTTCTCAAAAAACTAATTGAAAAGGTTGCTTTGAGTAGTCTTTTGAATTTTAGTATTTTGGAGTTACAAAAAACTTATTAACCAAACAACTAATAGTGGTTAAAGAAGTCAAAATTTACTGATAGGCTGATTATTTACCAAATAGGGCCTAATACATATTCATTATAGCATGCATATAATTCTATTCATTATAGCATGCATATAATTCTATTCATGGTGGTGAGGGTGTAGAATTGTAAAAACTGGGCCAGCGAACACATACAGGTCGGCATATAGAATTATACTCATAAGAAATTTAATCAAACTTATACATTGGAGGTGTTAATTGGTTTTATGACTTTTGGGCAGGTAACACTGCACAACTGTTAAAATAAAAAGTATATAAGAAATAAAAAATAAAAAATATGGATAAAACATATGTATTGTATTGCTCAGAATTCTTCTCACATTCATATATATAAGGGGTCTATTTATACATATTTTGGCCTACAGCCCTATAAGGAATAAGAATCCGACTATCTCATATTGGGAATCCTAACTATACTAGACTATCTAATACTGGGAGTCCCAATTATACTAAAAGTGATGGACCCAATTAAAGATAGGTTCAATCATTTATACATTAGGAATAATAAGTCTAATTGTATTGA
>CP025654.1:16015992-16027314 GCA_003576665.1 Ipomoea trifida
GAACGTCGAGGAGGAGAGAGCGCCGTCGAGGCTGTCCGCCATCTTCGCCGCTGCTGCGTTGCCTTGCTACATCAAGACTCCGCCATGGCTGTCACGTGACACCGCCGGGAAGACGCGATGATGCCGTTGCTGCTCCTTGCTCTGTCAAGCTGCCGTCGACGAGAGAAGGGAGGCAGGGCTGTCGGAGTCCACATTGCGGTTACCATCCTTCCATGTCGCCTTGGCCGAGAGTGACGAGAGAAGCAGAGGGCGAAAATGGAGAGGCTAAGGACAAGGTTATCGGCTGCGGATCAACTAGGTTTCCAATTTGGGAAGCTTCTATTTTGGGCTAAGACAAGATTAGAAGATTGGGTCAACATTATATATATATATATTGGATTTGGGCTGAATTAATTGGGTCAAGGGTGATCATAATATCATTATTTGAACTTAGAGTAATGTATTGGGTCCATGGCTTAATAACAAAATAATATAGTATGGGCTATTTATGGTAAGGCTAAGATTGGTTGGGTCATTAATTCATAGTCTATAGGATATGTACATACATACTCATGGGCTTAATATAATTCTTATGAAAATATAAATTATGTGGGCTCAATAATAACGTTTATGTGGAAGACATATATATATATATATATATATATATATATATATATATACATATAGGAATATTGGGCTATAGACCATCATTATTAACATAACAATAAATTATATATAAGAGTATATAGTCCCGAGCCCATAAGAAAATAATTACACTTATAATTATTTAAATAGTTACTTAATAATAAATAACCCCTCATTTCAAATATTTATATTTAAAATAGTAATAGGGAAAAATGCGGGGTGTTACATCAACCTTGAGAACCAATTTCTCATTCACCCATTATCCGTTTTGTGCGTACTATATATCAATCTCTTTGTCTAACTACGAAGAACCCGAATCCACTTTCACCCAACCCAAATCGAAAGTGGACCCACATATATTTGTACATCAAAATAGCCACTAAAAATGTCATTTTATGCTATTTTTCCAACAGTATTTTCTTTGTGCGATGTGCAAAAACGATGCCCAATATTAATACTCTATATTAAAATTTTAAATTTTATATTATTGTATAATAATAATAATAATAATAATAATAATAATAATAATAATAATAATAATGTAAACCATTTTTATAAATTTGATATTTATATATATTTTAAGAAATAACTTTTATAGTACTCCATTATATAATATCTATATATTATTATCATTGAAGAAGATAAAAAAAAAATATATGGTGGACGCATGTGCATAACAATAATAGTTGGAAAAGATAATGGAAGTTATAACGGAAGAGGTATTTTTTTACCAAAATATTTTTATTTTTTATTTTTTGTAAACGAAGACCCTTGAAACAACGGGAAAAAACACAACTACAAGACTCTCTAGATTAAGGCACCATGAGCATCAGCAAAGAGCAGGTTCTCTAAGTTCTCTGGCGGATGATCAAGAACATACGTACCCCAATCAGTCGCTTGCCCCAAGTTTGCCCGCCAGTCAGCACTCTTATTACCTTCACGCAAGGTGTGAGAGAACTTGATCTCTCTCATGCAATCGGGTGCCACTTGATCACAAGGTCTTGGCGACTATGAAGTGTAGTTAAACTCTGTTAAAGTATTTAATTTTTTTTTTAAATTTCTCTCCTTATTTATAACTTAAATTTCAAACATGATATAATTTAAAATAGCTGCTTTATAGGACTATTAAGACGCTTAATTTAAATGAGACACTAAGGCCCGTTTACTAACTGAAAATTTTCTCTAATTTTATGGAAATTTAGAAAATTGGAAAACAGAAAACAGAAAACATGTTTACTAGCACAGTTTTTCATTTTGAAAACAGGAAATAATTTTTCAGTTTTCTAGAAAATTGAAACACTATAAAAACCTGTTTTCAAAATGGAAAACAGAATTAGCTATCATCTATTAGACTATATCTCACTATAACCACATTCTCACCATTATCTACTTACATATTTATTCATTACTATGATTACATTTATTATCATCTTCTTTGACTTATCATCATCTTCTATCTTTTCTACTTACATTACTTATTTAAACATAACTTATTTGATTATGCTTAAAATTATACATTATTCACATTATCAAAATTAAAAATTGAAATCTATACCACGTTTTATATTTTGATTGAACTCAACTGATTATTGGTTTTGGTCCAAATATTAGATACCCAAATTTCACATATATTACTATATTTGAATTCAAAATAAAAATTATATATTACATACATGTCATTCAAATGAATAAATCCAAACATATCTTAAATATTAGCTCAAAAAATATTAATATTATCTAAACTAAATTTTTTGTGAATTTAATAGGTTATTGGTTCAGATATATTTTTATTTATGTTATATACAGATATAAATTTGGTCCGAATATCAAATGTAAATTTTTNTGGTGAGGGTAGCGGCGATCCCGATTGGAGGCAGTGCGGCGGCGACTCGTGAGGGTAGCGGCAGTGAGGTCTGAGTATTTTTTTTCGATTGGATCCCGATTCTGATTTAGGTCTGAGTATTTTTTTTTTCTTTTATAGTAATATTTAGCTACCGTTTCTTAAAAGAAACGGTAGCTAAATGAATTTTCGAATTTTTTTTTTAATTATTTAATTGTTTTTAAATAGCTATTCCGCTACCGTTTCATCAAGGAACGGTAGCGAAATATCAAGCGCGTTTTTTGGATTTTTATTCCGCATCCGTTTCTTCAAACAACGGTAGCTAAATGTATTTCACTTATTTACAGAATTGCCACCGCGCGTTTTTTTTTAAGAATTCACTACCATTGTAACAAGAACAGTAGCTAAATACTAGTGTTTTATGTGCATTTTTGTACTAGTGAATACTTTTAAGAACGTTCTAGTTCTAAAATTATCCCCCCAATACTCTGAATTATCCAGCTAGTATTCCAAATTATCCATCCAGCGCGCACTGCAAATTATCTATCAAAATTTTGAATGGGGGGGTTAGTCGACTGCCAAGATGGGGGTGATGTAGTGTTTAGGGTGATAAGAAAATGGGTATTATGTCGTTCCCCTGGAGATTGGGACTATGGTGTGTACTTCGTAAAGAGCGGTTACCTATACTCTAGGCACCAAGGTATTGGAATCCATAAGGGTCCAAGAAAATCATTTTGGTTTTTAAGATTAACAACTAAGGTATTTTTGGTAATTTGGATGCTAGGGAAAAACAAGATTAAATCTAGGAAATATTAATGGGAAAAGATGGGTTAAATTAGGGGTATTGCTCTATTGATCCTTTAACACTTAAGTTTGGGGGAAGAACATTTTACCTAGGGTCTTGAGGCCAGCACAAAGAAATCCAAGTCTTAACAAGGGTTGCCCCACTTCCGTGATGTATCAACCCAATTTCTTGAAGAACAAAAGCTAATGTAAGCCCCAATCTAACCCTATTTCCATAGAAGGGAGTCGAGCCTGTTTACTAACAAAAAACTGTTTTCTGTTTTCAGTTTTTCAATTTTTCAGTTTTCATTCTCTATTTTTCATTCTCTGTTTTCTGTTTAGAAAACTTGTTTACTAATACTTATTTTTTCAAATTAACGTTATAAAATTAACAATAAGTTTAATTTCGAGTTATTTTTAGACCTTATATTTAAAATATTTTAAAATATATTTGATTTAAATAGAATAAATATATATTTTACATTGAAATCCAATATATGTAAAAAAAAATTTACATTTGACATCCGAACCAAATTTATATATGTATATAACATAAATAAAAATATATTTGAACCAATAATCTATTAAGTTCACAAAAAAATTAGTTTAGATAATATTAATATTTTTTAAGCTAATATTTAAAATATGTTTGGATATATTCATTTGAATGACATGTATGTGATATATAATTTTTATTTTGAATTCTAATATAGTAATATATGTGTAAAATTTCGATATCTAATATTTGGACCAAAACCAATAATCAATTGAGTTCAATCAAAATATAAAGCGTGGTATAGATTTCAATTTTTAATTTAGATAATGTGAATGATGTATAATTTTAAGCATAATCAAATATGTTATGTTTAAATAAATAATGTAAATAGAAAAGATAGAAGATGATGATAAGTAAAAGAAGATGATAATAAATGTAATCATAATAATGAATAGATATGTAATTAAGTAGATAATGGTAAGAATGTGATTATAATGACATATAGTCTAATAGATTATAGCTGATTCTGTTTTCCATTTAGAAAACAGTTTTTTATAGTGTTTATTATTTCCTGTTTTCAAAATAGAAAACTGTGCTAGTAAACATATTTTCTGTTTTCTGTTTTCCAGTTTTCAAAATTTCCAGAAAATTAGAAAAAATTTCCAGTTAGTAAACGCACCCTTGAGATGAAAGACTTTCCAAATACAAACAACAATTGCTATGTATCAACTATTGCAAGATAGAAATAAAGCCCAACTCAAACTCAAGAACCCTAGGTGGGTTGTTCATCCTCTTTATGCAATAATTACATATCTAGCATCACTAGAAGCAATAACCCCATAATCTAACCCAAATAAGAGACTCATTTGGAACATTAACATAGCAATCTAAGAAAGAAAATCATAAATGAGCATAAATGTAAAGAATAGATGAAGAAAAGGAAATAAGAACTTCTCTATTAAATGTTGAAGAAGAGTTGGTGGAATCTACTCCAAATCCACAAAATAAATACTCCAATGTGTCTCCAAGTGTAAATCTAAGCTAGTCTAGGCTAATGCTGGTTAAGGAAATAAGAGAGAGTAGTTCTAAGCTAGCTAGGCTTCAGAATGACAAAATTGCAGCTGAAAAACGCTTAGAACAGAATAGTACAGATTGAAACGACCCCCTACATGGCCCATGTAGGGGGTCATTTTGGTGATGCAGATCCGATTTCAGGATGGACCAACACGGGCTCAACACGGGCCGTGTGGGTACCCGTTTTATTTCTCCCAGTTTGCTTCGTGCTCCGTTTTGCGCTCCGCTGCTCCTCTTCCTCCTTGAGTTGGATCCTAAGCTACCAAAATAGATCCAAAGCAATCCAATATGCTTCCTTTACTACTCGCTGTGGAGAATTTCACCTATAAACACAAAAGTACACAAACGAGTAATAAATCGCACTCAAGTATCAACACTTAACTACAAAAATTAACTACAAAAATAGATGAAATAGGGAATAAAAGGTGTTTAGAAATAGAGTCATCAACTCCCCACACTAGAACTTTTGCTTGTCCTCAAGCAAAGACTAAGGACAAGTCACTTTCCAAGCTATGAACATTATTCACACTTCCTTCCTGTACAACCAAACAATATCCACAAACATACTCATGACAACCCGTCCTATTTCAAGAATCATTTAGGCCTTACAAATGAGTTTCCTTCTCAAGCCAATAACCAAACACCAAAATTATTAGATTAGGTGAGGACCCTGTGCGCACAAGTGCTAAGTTGAGATTATTCAAAACATGGCTAGAGATGAGATTCCATAGGCTTGCCTTTCTTACTCCCACTAGATCAACCTTTGGAATGCATGAAATGATCAAATAGGTCTTTATTCGGCTTATAACGGGGCTAAGGGTAAAAGGTTTAACAAAGAAGGGGTATAGAAAGTAAACAAAAAGAGAGAATTTCACACATATTCACAACCTAAGCCAGAAGAGACCTTGACAATAAAGGACAAAGGAACACTCTACAAAGAAGATTAGACAACACTCTCAAAAGGTGGGGATTGACACAAAGAATCAAGAAAGGTAGCGATACTTTTGCTTTTATTCGCTTTTCCTTTTCTCATTCACTTTTCATCAATTCAAACTTCTTTTTCAAACATATTTTTCTTTTTTTTTTCTTTTCCACTTTCAAAGAACTTTCACTTTTTTCAAAACAACAAACAAACTCTATTTATTTATCAAACCCCCACACTAAAACCAAATTAACTAGAGTGATGCAGCTAAAGATAGGCTCCAATTATGAATCTCTTCTAACTTTTGAACAAGTGCTACATTCTCTCAAGGGTGGAAGGGAGATATTTTTTTTTCTTTTTGGCTAAGGGCTAAAGGTTGCATTAACAAGGGTAAAACAAAGAAAAACTAACACAAAGAGGGAACAAGTGCTAAGCATTTATTGAATGAACAAAAGGGTCAAAAGGGGATAACTAGGGATAAACACATATTAACAGGGTAGGCTATAAGGCTAATGGTTAATCAAAAATGGTCTATATCATTTCGAATCATGCAATTTCCTAGGATTTCACATTGGGGAGTAATAGGGCAAGTTCTAGCAAAATAACCGTTATCGGAATCTAACATAAGCCTTCACTAGCCAAGCACAACACACAAGGTCAAGTTATTCATTTATTAAAGGCTGGCAAGGCTATTGGCAAAAGACTGAATCAATCAAGTGTTTAGCTTCAAATCATCTATCAAAAGTAAGGTTGCACAAGTACTGCCATAACATCCACCAACCAACAACAAGGAAGTGTTCATAAGTTTAAGTAAGGAAAGCAAAATACCCAATCAATATGTACACTGAGCCATCCAAGCAAAAGTTCAATAAAAAAATTTTAATTTTCAAAATAAAATTCCAACAATATTTGGTCCCCCCCCCCCTCCCCCCACACTAAAAATTGTCCATCGACCTCGATGGACCAGCAAGAAAGCACAACTAAGGAGAAAGACCAACTTCACCAAAAAGTCAAGAAATATAAACAAAACAAGGGAATAAACAAAACAAAAAAGCTAAATATAAAGATAACAGTAGTTAAAGATAAATAGAGTCTAATGAAAAACATTAAAACAAACCAAAAAAAAAAAAGAAAGAAAATAAAGGAGTCAAAGTTCAAAAAACATCAGAAGGGTCGTGAGGGAACTGAGGTCTGCCTGAGGGATCATAGCAGGGTTGTGGTCCTCCCGCATGGGCATAATAATGCGGTGGTCCTCCTGTAAGGTCATAGTAATGCGGTGGCCCTCCTGCAGGATCATAGTATTACTGTGGCCCAGGCGGGGACTGACCACGTAACTATGTCTGGTAGGCACTGGCCTCAGCTCTGGCCTCGAGGCACCCCACTTCTGTCTCCAAGTTTTCAACCTTTGAATAAATGTACCCCATCTGGAGCTGCATGGCTGGCTAACTAGGATAGCACCTGTTGCTGAAAGGTGCTCCTCGATGATACTTCGTCTACTTCAGGTGCTGCTCCACCCTCTTCCTCTATTTCTTCTTCTTTTTGCATTTCTTTAGCCACTCTAGCCTTTTTATGAGCTCTCGTTCCCGGTTTAAGCACAACTCTCATCTCCTGGAAAATCCACAATATAATAGCCCTATCCATCACTGTCATGCCCTCCCCTACCTTTGCCTCTTGTATCTCCTGGACGATGGTGAGATGGGTGTTTCGGATTAGTCGGGTCACATATGGCCCGAGGAACATGCTTTAACATTGGTGTTATACTGCTTTTGGAAGAGACAAGCAAACACCCACCCTAAATGAATAGTCTTCTTCTTCACCATCCCGTAGAGACAAAGCATATCAATGTTCTGTGCCACGCCAGTAGAGTTATGACGACCACAGATAGAGCGAACAAGGGTATATTGGATCAACTTCAATGGTTTTGGGAGTTGTGTGGATTTGCTTGAAGATGGGTTGTATACGGACCATTTACCAGCCATCTCCGTCTAGAATTTCTCCGTTTGGTAGCTCTTCTTCCATTAGCCCCGGGATTACATCGATACCCATGATACAACTCAAATCATCGGCACTAAACTTAAAGGTAACGGCCCCCACCAAGAACGAAATGCACTTTGTAGATATGAGATCAATTTGGGTGGGGACTTGGAGGGTCGCCATTACCTCTAGTAGCAAATATGTGTAGATCTCATCATGAAAGTCAACTAAAAGGAATTTCCATTCCTTCTCACCGATAAGAGCATCAACCTGTTCCTGGATCCCAAACTCGTCTAGTGCGTCATAGTTGATGACGTACGGTTGGAAAATTGGTTTCTGCATGTATAGCTCATACCGAGTTTCCTGGTCATTTTCTGTAAAAGTGAGGGTCCCCGACCCTTGAATAATAGGGACATCTTCGGAGCTTTTCTTGGCAATTGCCTTCTTTTGGACCATATGTAAATAACAACTGATAAGCGCCAAGGCCAAAGGAGGAAGCAACGAAAAAATGAGGAAGACCACACCGTTGGATCCTGGGCAGCGTACGAGGTCATGCACGCTCGTACTCCCCCTCATACGCAGTGGATTTTTTGCCAGCATTCCTCCTCCACGCGTAGAACACACGTGAAACCATTCCAGTAGGTGTCCACATGTGTGTTCCACGCGTGGAGCCCGCGTGGGACGCATCATTAAGGGCGTTTTCGGGAATTTGCTTTGTGGAGGCTATTTAAATCAAATCCCAAGCTTTAGTGAGGAGTTCCTGATTAGTTTTAGATCTATTTTCTCTTTCTTCCTTAGAGCTCTCTCCTTCCTTAGTCTTGGTCTTAGATGTTAGATTGCATTTTCTTGCTTGAATCTTGGATTTGAAAGTTGAATTGTGATTGATTCCCTTTTGAATTGGTAAACTCTATCCTTTATCTTGCATTTCAATTAATTCAATTACAATTTCCATTTTAGTTTTGATTGATCTTAGTTTTCCTTTTGATTTGATGATTGCAATGCTTAATTAGTTTAGATTTGGATTGGATGTTCTAATCTAGATATTATGCTTTGATTTGATTCAATTCTTCCATTTGATTCGTAGATGCATGGAATTCCCTATAGTATTTATGTGTAAATACAATTTACAAATTATAATACCAAATATACATAATTTTATATATAGAAATATTTTTACTTACATATTCACTGTTGGCTTGGCTTCTAACATCATCCACTGAAACAAACCCACTCAATCATCCCCTATTATTCTCTAATTTTCCCAACACTTCCCTAACAGTCATGTATACACCAACGTGTCTTTCGAAGCTTGGATGTTCTTACTTACCAAGAGCCGCTGACAATACATTACTGTGTCTATTTGTCAAACTTCTTCACACTACTTCACCTATTTGAATAAATAATTAAACTAAATCTTAGCATTAACTTATTAGTTATAACTTGAAATTTTTTGAACCACACCCATTGTGTTTTGCCATTGGGAATGTAGTAATTCCTATCTTCTCATTTTTTAGATCTTGCTTAAATTCAATCTAGACCACAATTATTTGAGGCAAATGTCAATCTAATAGATGCACATAAAGATTGTGATGAAATAGGATACGCTACAAGCCACTCTTGTGTTTTACCTGCATATCCAACAAATCATAAATAATGTGGATGTACATCTTGTTCTTGCCTTACCTTTGTTTTTTTACCTTTTTTTTTCCTATAAAATAATAATTTTAGTGATATGTTAGTAATTTCAATGATAACACGTTCAAACTATTAATGTAGCTTAATTAAATATACCGTGAACACCTCAAACATGCAATTTGCATTAACAATATTTCATTGTGCTTAAGCCAATGAATCCTAAAACTCGCATGGAGATTCATATTTTGGTGGTTCTTATTAGTGTACTTACTCACTAATTTGGTTTTGAAATCCTTCCACCGTTACCCAACAACCTTTAATACTATTTCTTTCATCTAATCATCTTCAATGTTGAACACTTTCTGGTTGCACACAAGAAAAAAATCAATAGTCAATACTTATTTTTAAATTATATTAAACTTTCAAATCAGTGATGAATACTTTAATAAGGGAAGTATCAATATGTAAAAGTACTGTATACCTTAACATCATAAAAAATTATATTATTCAGTCATTTGTCAACTTTATGTTAATCACTGATATTAATATTCACTTGCAACTGAACCACAATACCAATGTAGGACTTGAAGTTCTTCCTAAATTGACCGAATTGTCTTTGATACTCATCAAACTCAATACTTGTTTCTTCACCCCCCTTGATGAGTATAATGATGAGTGTAAAAAGAGGGTGTAAATTGTTGTTCCGCTGAGGATTGGGACTATGACACGTATTGTGTGAATTATTAAATCCTAGGCACTAAAGTATTGGAATTCACTAGAATCCAAAGAAAATATGATTTAGGAATTAAAATAAAATAAAAGATGGAAATAAAATAAGGGAAAAACTATATGATAAAAGAGTGGGTTCAGATTAGGGTTATTGCAATCTTGATGCTCTAACAATCTCAAAATTAGGGAAAAACCATTAACCAAGGGATTTATTGGCAATGCACTCAAAATTCAAGTTAGCTACTTTCGTAATCAATAACAAGAATTAGGCTAAGATTGCCCCACTTTCGTGATGCATCAATCATAACCTTAAACACAAAAGCATTATAAGCCCCCAAATTACCACTATTCTCATAGTAGGAAGAATTGGGTTGAAAATGGTTAGGCTGAGTCTTTCACCCAACTTTCGTTGTGATGAAATCCTCTCCAAAACAAATCAATAAAAGCTACGCATCAATTATCAATAAGAGGAAAATATAATCCAACTCAAACATAAAACCCTAGATCAATAAATTATCCCTTTCTGCAATAATTATAAACCTAGCATCAAGAATAGCAATAGAACCCTAATCCAAACCCAAAAGCTAACTACTCACGCATCATAAAAATAAACAAAGCAAAACTATAATAAATCATCATAAATATTGCAAGGATTATAAAGGGAAGAGTAAACTTTACTGATAATGAAGAACAATTCCAACTTCAATCCGTGATTCCAAGCTTGAGATTAAATAATCTAATATAAAACTAATCTAAACTATGCTAGGGAAATATAAAGAGAAGGAAAAAAATAAACTAAAACTAACTAGGGTTGGGAACTCTGTCCGGGCCCTCCTTCAATTGTAAAGAATATGTAGAATATATAAGAGATAGATGGGCCTTGGGCCCATGAGACAACTTCCAATTCTTATTCTTGTTTCCTATTCTTTCTTGGTAGTTTCCTTTTCTTCCAAAACTTGTTCAAACTGCTCCAAAATTCTTCCTTTGCTGCTTCTTGTGGATAATTCAACTCTTGGGATAATATAGCACACAAACAATTCTCAATTTCACTAGGATAAAGAAAATAAGCATAAAAACAACTCAAATAAGGGGTGAATTATTGTACAAAACAGTAGATATCACCCCACCCCCATACATTATCATGGTAGATCATTTGCAGTCTACTTCAACCTACTTCAAATTCTAATCACATCCTAAGATGAGAGGTCCACAACTTGCAAGAGATTGAAAAGAATAAGGGGGGGG
>CP025654.1:16028183-16051689 GCA_003576665.1 Ipomoea trifida
ATGACATGAGAGAGCCTTGTGATGCAGCGTATTTCAGGAGATATAAATATGAGAAATTAGATTTTATATGGGAAATTTTAGACTTTTTTATATTTTGGAACTCTTTTCCTTTAGACATTAGTTAGTTACTCTCTAGTAGAATTCAACTACCAATTTCCTTAGAACCCTAGAATTTACTCTTTCAATTCCAATTTACATTGCAATTTCATTTCAATTTGTAGTTAGATTCAATTTCCGTTACATTGTTGGATCAATGATTGAAGATTTGATTTACATTTTCATCATCAAATAGATAAGTCAATTCTACTTGTATTACATTGCAAATTTCATATTTGCTTTTCATACGTTGATCTTATATTTTGTGCATATTATGGATTTCCTTTTTTTTTAATCATGAATTCATTGTTATTTCCATTGTGATCATGAGTGAGTAACCTATTTTGGATGGAGATAGAAGAAATGTAGATTAGATTCATGGAGATGTGACCTTGAATTGGTTGAGTATGAGATATGATACTTGGCTTTTATGATGTTCATTAACGTAATTGAGTTTCAATTAAGAAGTGATTACCTAATCTAGGCTTGGAGTTAATTTAGCTAAGTACTTCACCTTTGAGAAAATGAAAGTATGGGATGTCAAGATCAAGGTGTTTGATGAAATGCTTCAAAAGATAAAAGAATGGAGGTCTGGACGCCACAATCAAGTTGATAAGTCACACAACTCAAGAAATTAAACACTCCGTATAACTCAAGAGGTGTTGAAAACAAAAATGCTTTCACTTTTCATAAAATAATTGATGCCTTTGTACGGATGTCTTGGCCTTTAAATACTAATTATTCTACCTTAAAGAACATGGGACACAACCTAAAATAATGTCTGAATATGGTGGAGGAATGGAAGGATCATGGTCAGTGTCCATTTGCACTAGAAGTGGATCATAGGTGTGGTTAAAATACATGCTAACTTAAATTTAATCTTAATTTCGATCAAAACTAAGTAAAATCAGTTAAAAATGTTCAAAATAAATTAAATCAGCTGAAAATAAGGTTTTGAAGTCGATCCATGCATCCAAAATTAGACAATACGCCACATGTGACTTTGCGCTCTATTTCGCCTACTTTGGTGCATTGATAGGTGCCAAAGGTACCTATGGTTAAGGTCTATTAAGGGGTTGTTTAACATTGATTAATGCCTTTGTGTGAAACAATTTGTGGTATTTATTCTTTGATGTGCTAACATTTGCGAGAATGTTATCATTAGTGTTTTGAAAGGAATTGAATATGTTCGAGATCACAAAGCGGTCACAAGACGAGACAAGGAAATAACTAGAAGATTGACCAACCGTGGTACTCTCAAAACCAACATGCGTAAGTGAAGAAGCAAAAGGAGAAAGAAAAATTACCTCCCCACATCTGTCTCACGCGTGGAAACAGACATGGGAAGTTTCCAGAATCGATCCACGCCAATGTCCACGCGTGGACACAGGCGTGGACAAGTCACTTAAAGGGGTAGCGCGGGAACTATAAAAGGGGGACATTTCAGCAAATTAAGGGAGTTCCAATTTTAGATTTTCATATTAGAGAGCTTTAACTTAGGGTTCTAGAGAGAGAACGTTGAGAAGTCAAGGATTAAGAAAATCTAGAAGAAATCAAGCTTAGATTTGGATTGTAATCATCAATTGGTAACATTTCCTATTTCATATCTTGTAATTTCCATTTTCTCAATTGAAGTTTGATCTTGAAATTGTTCTTTTGCAATTTTATCTTTTTGAATTGAAATTGAGGTTGTGTTAGAATTGATCATACATTGTAGTGGCTAGTTAGTCTTGGATTGGATTGGGAGACCTAGAACTCTTGCACCTTAGACTTGAATTGCTTAATTGGAGATTGAATTGGAATTGTGTTGCCTTTGTTGTGAATAGGGTTGTCAAAGTAGGTCGAAACTCGCGGCTGGCCCGCACCCGCCCCGCAATGGGGCGGGTTAGAGTCACAAAAAATATGGCCCGCGAAATAGTAAGGCCTAACGGGCTTGGCCCGCAGCCTGCACGGGCTAACCCGCGGGCCAAGCCCTATTAAAAATTTTTTTTATAAATTTATACGTTGCACAGCAAGGCAGCGTTCTGCCTTGCTGTGCAACATATAAATATATCTATATATAACATAACATATGTTATATATATATATATATATATATTTGTATGTTGCACATAGGAGTGGGAATAGGCCAGGCCCCTTGTAGGGGCCTATGTTCAGGCCTAATTAAAGCCTAGTTAGGCCTAGCTCGTTTAGTAGAAAGGTCAGGCTTGAGCCCCAATTTTAAAAGCCTATTAAGCTAAACAGGTCAGACTTGTATACACCAGGCTCGGCCTTCAGGCCTACAGGCCTGGCCTATATATATATTCTATTTTATACCTAATATATATTTTTATATTTACAATACAATTCCAAGTATATATAACAGGTATATATAATTACCAAACTCTAACCCTCCACCTCCAAAATTTCATTATAAATTATGATTCAACTATAAACATTGCTGCTAATCCTGTTGAATATATTCTTATTGTTTAATTTTTTTATTAATTGTTCTTACTTTTATAATATTTAATGAAATATCGCAACTTAATTATGTGAGTTGATTGTTTATTATTTATGATATTATATAGGATAACAAATAATAATACAATTGAACTTAAGTATTTTTTATAAATTTTTTACATGTATACTTTAAAAGACTTTAAAATGGAGGGCTTAAATAGGCTTTGAGCCTATTTAAGATCTATTTTGAAGCCTTTTTAAAAGCGTATATGTTAAATATGCTTTTAAAAAGGCTTCAGGCCAGGCTAGGCCAACTGTAGGCTCAGGCTTGAGCCTAAAAAAAAAGCCTACATACAGGCCAGGCTTTAGATTTCCATAGTAGGCTCAGGCCTAAATTTCTAAAGCTCGACTCGGCCTAGCCTATTTCCACCCCTAGTTGCACAGCAAGGCAGAACGCTGCCTTGCTGTGCAACATTTTATATATATTACTCCCTCCGTCCTATTTTATGTGTCGGGTTCGGTTAACGAGGCTTGACTGAAGTGATTTTTAATTCAATTTTTCTTAATATTAAATTTAGTATTAATATACAAAATTTATATATTTAGAAACTACATTAAAAGTACTATTAAACACAAAAAATCAAATTTAAAAATAAGTAAAAAATAATAAAGAAAATAAACAAAGAAGAAAAAGTTGGTTTGACCAATGAATAGTAAGTATGACAGATAAAATGAGACAGAGGGAGTAATATTTTTAATTTTTTTTTACTTAATTTATAAACATTGAATTATGTTAAAAGAGAGAGAGAGAGAGAGAGAGAGAGAGAGAGAGAGAGAAGCCCGTGGGCCGGCCCGCGGGGCGCACCAACCCGCGTGGGGCGGGCTAGGGTTGATGTAATCCTAGCCCGCGGGCCGACCCGCAAAATCTCGCTAAAAAATTGGTAACTTTTATGTTAGTTAGTTAGCTCCAAATTACTTTCCTAAATTATATTTGTTAAGAATTTTGTTTATTTCCTTGTGTAGGCTCGTTATGCTTGTATAAATACCCCCGTGGGGTCACATTGTAAGGGATTCCCGATTTGAATGCGAGTATAATCATTCTTTAAGTTACTTTTGTATTTGTTTCCTTGATATCTTCTTTAAGTTCTACGGTAGTGTTGGCCATTCGTAACAGTTGTCGCGCAACTATAAAACCAACAATTATAATATTAGGATTTTAGATTTCTAGCGGGATCTCGCCTAAACTCGAGGGGTGGGCCGCCCTTCCTTAAGCCCATTGTATTGGTGGGCCCAACCTGATCTACTTGTTTTGATGACTCTATATATAACAAATGTTATTAAACATGGTTAGAGCTGCCAAAATGGACTTAACCTGACGAGCTAGCCCGCCCCGCCCCGCTAGAAGGGTGTCGCGGGCTTTGAGATTTTTGGCCCGTTTTATTGGCAGACTTTTTAGCTCACCTCACCTAATTTGCAAATACATAATTTATTAATTGCAGGTACATAATATGTTAAGTGAGTGTACATAATATTTAATTATTGTAATTATAATAGGTACATAATTTATTAATTGTTTGTACATAATATGTTAATTGTAGTAGATATATAATTTATTATCTGAATGTACATAATATATTAATTGCATCTACATAATTTGAATATCGTTTTGGACTGATGTCCACAATGTAAGATGGACCTTGATCCATGGGTATTTTTGCTTCTCTGGCTGGCAAATTATACCACGGACCAGAGTTCATCCTAGATTGTGGACTCTAGTATAAAATAACATTCATATTATGTGCATTCAATTAATATATTATGTGTATTTAGTTAACCAATTATATACATAAATAAATTAAAAGTACATATAATATATTAATTACATGTACAAATTTATTGACTAAATACACATAATATGTTAATTACATAAACATAATATATTAATGGTAATAAAAACATAATTTATTAAATGAAGATACATAATATATTAATTGCATCTATATAATCTGAATGACATTTTGTATCAAATTCGTAATGTTCAAATTAATAAGAGTTTTTTTCACTTTTGGTCCTATGACTTTAGTGCTTCCGTCAATTTAGGTACACGACTTTCATTCATGACATAAGTAGTGCTTGACTTTGATTTTTTTTCCACTTTTAGTCCTAGACTTTGATTTGTTTTCCACTTTTAGTCCTATTGGCCATCCGAGCGACAACTTTTAATTGGAATCAACAAACTATTGTGCCATTAAGGGTAAAAGTGTCTTTTGATAAAGCCCTAAATATATTTATAAATAAAATCAGAGAAAAAATAGAAAAAAGAAACGTTATTTGCTTGTTTTGCTTCGCTTTTTAAGCGACAACTTTTAATCAGAATCAACAAATTGTTGTGTCATTAAGGATAAAATTGTCTATTCATAAATTTCTAAATACATTAAACGTTATTTACCCTTAATGGCACAGCAGTTTGTTGATTTCGATTAAAAGTTGTCGCTCAAATGGCCGAAAGGACTAAAAGTGGAAAAAAAAATCAAAGTCAAGGACTAAAAGTGGCAAAAAAGTTAAAGTCAAACACTACTTATGTCAGGAATGAATGTCGTGTACCTAAATTGACAGAGACACTAAAATCATAGAACCAAAAGTGAAAAAAACTCAATTAATAATGTAAGATGAACCGTGATCTACAATATAACAATTGTGACCGTTATCGGCCCGTAAATCCGAATCTTAACCGGCCTGTTCTTATATGGGCCGTCACCATCCTTTCGAGCCGGCCATTAGCTTCTCTCTGTATCTATCTTCGCCGCATTTTTGCGTCTTTCTCTTTCAACATTCGTGATTTTCTCTCTCAACACCAACCCTTTCCTCTCCTTGCAGCGCATTGATAGTTGTAGATAAATAGCTGAAGGCAAAGAAAGCAAGCCAGAGGCGAAGCGATCGAGAATGGCTCTGAAACTGAACTGGGCGGCTGCAAATGTGGAATCCACCATTAAAACGAAAATGCGTGCTTCTCCTTCATTTACTAGTCTCAGATCTTACAGAGTTTCTATGGCTTCCACTCTCCATCCTCCCACCAACACTTCTCTGTGAGTCTCTTGTTATTCGCAAATTGTTTTCGTTAAACCTTTTTCATACTATTCAATGTCGGCCGGGAAAAACCTTGCCTTTTTTTTTGTCAATTGCTTTGATTGCTTTTCTCTTGATTTATACCAAGTGAGTTTCTTTATGTGATTCATTTTTATTGTCTCTATTATTCTTTTTTCTTTGTTCGGGATGCATGTGTTCTTGATTCTCTTTGGATTGAATCACAAATTAGATTGCATTTTGAAATTTGATGTAGTGATACTTTGCTGCCTTTATTTGCTTAGCGACATAAAGCTGTAAATTCTAGGTACAAAGTCTGATTTTCAATCCATCAATAGTTAGGAAGTATCAGTGCAATTCCTATCAATACCCCCCAAAAAATAAATAAAATAATAATAATAATAATAATAATAATAATAATAATAATAATAATAATAATAATAATAATAATAATAATAATATTATTATTATTATTATTATTATTATTATTATTATTATTATTATTATTATTATTATTATTATTATTATTATTATTATTATTATTATTAATATGGCACTGATGAATATTTTCTCTATTAGTTATAGCTAGAAGATATCCCTTCTGTAAAGAATAACCATTTTTTGGTTTTTATTATTAATGTGAGAGTGCTTATTAGGAGTTCTATCAGCTTTGGTTGGAAATAGTTGGTTTGACTCTTAAGGTAGCTCTTTTTATTGTTGTATTGTTGTTTCCTTTTCTTTTTAAGGAAATTAAAATCTGTCTGTTGCAAGTAGGTGGTTTCTGCTGCACACAGGGCTTTAGTGTAGTTCAGCTTCCTTCGGACTATATGAATTGTTGCTTGCAGCCAGATTCAATGCTGGAATAGATCTTCAATGCTTTAAGTCAATAAAATATATAAAATGGAGTAGTATTTATTTTAAGTTGATAAAAGCTATGCAGATTTAAGTGCATTACTTGGAAATTATAATGCCCCTTCTCACTCTGTTTTTCTTTTTGACAAGTTAAATTTTATTAGTAAGCGAAACTACAAAGATAGTGCAGGAATACAAAATTCTAAATCAAGTGGCTCAAACAATCCATAAATGCAAAATATAAAATTGGCATCTCCTCGCACCAAAAATAGGTCTCAAAATGCCACATTTTATGATATGGCAATAGATCTTCCAGTCCCACAAAACATCTACTCCGTAGTATTTCTTTTTGCCCACTTGTCTCTCAGTTATAGTTCCATAATTTCTTTTATGTGAAATGATAATCTGATATTGGCTCTTTTCATCTCTGATTTTGCATAGGTTTTATGATATCAGAGCTGTTATGCTTTGATTTACTTTACGCCAATTACGGGTTTATCATTTCTTTTTAATTTAGGATTGTGCCTCTTGACTTTTTGTTTCTTTTTTAGGTAGTGATTGGGCAAAGTTTCCTGTTCTTTAGTGGTTTAATCTTTTAGACACATGATTTTTTGTTGACTTACCACTTGCAGTTTTTCATCTTTACTGTAGGTAGTTTAGTTTACCTTGATTTTCTGTGTTTACAAATATGGATGCTCTGTTCATTTACTCTCTAGTATTCTGGAGCCTTGTCTTGTGTAACTTTACTGCCACAGATGTTCTTAAATTTACTTCCACTTCTTTGCAAATTAGCATTAATTATTAAAATAATCATATACCCCCATATGGTGTTGTCAAATTATCTATTATATATATATATATATATATATATATATATATACAACTTACAAGTTACAATTTGGCAAGGCTGGATTTTAGTGCGAGGATGCTAATTAAGTGATATAAATATCTTAAAGAGTAGTTAAAGGTTGATTTGGAATTATTCTTGAGGAAATAATGATTCCAAAGAGTGCATCATGCTGTGAAGTAAATAAGTAATCCATGCTTTATGGGTGTAACTTTCTCTGGAAGCTTAGTTTTACACTGATGCTATTTTTCTCCTCCTTTCTATTGGGTCTTGTATCTCGAATGTATTTCTGGTCTTACATCTTGCATGAAAGTTTAATTGTACATTCTTCATCGAATAAATGTCAAACCAATTTGTCACTGTTCTTTATGTCTGCATTTCCCTAGTGTTTTAGTTTTGTCGCTTCGACATCTTCAGTTTGTCATGCCTTCAAAAGCATGCCGTCCTCACTAAATTCTGTTAATTTTAGGGAAACTGAGAACTTCAAGAAGCCTTTCAGTCCTCCAAGAGAGGTACATGTTCAAGTTAAACACTCAATGTCACCGGAAAAGAGGGAAATTTTTGATTCCTTGCAGAACTGGGCTGAACAAAATCTCTTGGTCCATTTGAAGCCTGTTGAGAAATGCTGGCAGCCAAGTGATTTTCTGCCAGATCCTTCCTCAGAAGGATTTGATGAACAGGTGAAAGATCTGAGGGAAAGGTGCAAGGAATTGCCTGATGACTACTTTGTTGTATTGGTCGGAGATATGATCACAGAGGAAGCCCTTCCAACTTACCAGACTATGCTAAACACCCTTGATGGTGTTCGTGATGAAACAGGTGCCAGTCTTACCCCTTGGGCTATTTGGACAAGGGCATGGACAGCAGAAGAAAATAGGCACGGTGACCTTCTTAACAAGTACCTTTATCTTTCTGGACGAGTTGACATGAAGCAAATTGAAAAAACAATTCAGTACCTGATTGGTTCTGGGATGGTGAGATTATTAAATTATTTTATGTTTTTACCTGAATGCACTTTTAATGTGAATGGAGAACATTAGGATTTAATGAGATTATTTAAGATTTTCACTAGTTGTCTTGAAAGATTTTCACAGTATAGCTTCTGCTATCAAAATGCCAGAAAGCAGTTCCATCTTTAGTTTCTCTGTGTATATTACCACCTTTCAACTTTAAATTTTATAACTTCATGTAAATGCAATAAAGGATCATTGGCTTTATGCTTTTTTTAGTTTTTTACTTGATACAAGGCAATGCATTTTGTTTTCCATTTTCCTGTCATCCATTTTCTGTCCTCATAGACTATAAGCATTAGTTGCACTTTGAAGCGAAAAGGGGAAATAAAAAAAAAACAAACCTGCTAGACTTGAAATTGATATATGTTTTGTTTAAACAAATCTATTCTCTTTGTAAGTTTGGCATGTAGACTTGAAATGAAATGCCTTCAACTTCTTATGAGATTATTGAGATTTGTGTTTTCACTAAATCTGATTTCATTATGGTGTGGTTTAGTTTGTTTTATGTTTATGAAACACTCCTCCTTTACAGATGATCTGATTATTAATGTTCTGTAATTAATTCCAGGATCCTCGCACAGAAAACAACCCGTACCTGGGTTTCATCTACACTTCGTTCCAGGAGAGGGCAACTTTCATTTCCCATGGCAACACAGCTAGGCATGCAAAGGAGCATGGTGATCTGAAACTAGCTCAGATATGTGGCATAATTGCATCAGATGAGAAGCGCCATGAAACTGCTTACACCAAGATTGTGGAGAAGCTATTTGAAGTTGATCCAAATGGCACCGTCTTGGCCCTTGCTGACATGATGAGGAAAAAAATCTCCATGCCAGCTCACCTCATGTACGATGGCAGGGACGATAATCTTTTTGAACATTTCTCTGCCGTGGCTCAGCGACTTGGAGTATATACAGCTAAGGACTATGCAGATATACTGGAATTTTTGGTCGGTAGGTGGGAGGTGGAAAAAATGACTGGTCTTTCCGGTGAGGGGTGTAAAGCACAAGATTATGTGTGCGGACTGGCCCCAAGGATTAGGAGATTGGAAGAGAGAGCACAAGCAAGGGCCAAGCAGCGAAATGATGTTCCTTTTAGCTGGGTTTTCGGCAGAGAAATTAAACTTTGAGTGCAAGCAACTATTTAAAGACAAAATCACTTCCTCTGTAGCAAACCATCAGGATCACAAAAAAACAACAGGTTATGGCTTCAACTTATTATCATTCTCTCATCCCTTCGTCATTAGATGCAATGAAATTGAAACAACTCCCCCTATAGAATCTTTGTTATTTTTAGTTCAATTGTTAAAGCTCCATAGAATAAAGACGGTTTGTGTGAGTCTAAATATTTTGTATAACATTTCAATCTCAGCTACTATATGTCTGTGTATGTGGTTGATTTTCTGGTGTAATTCAGAAATCTGTATCCCCTTGGCAGTAGAATGCCCCAATGAAACACAATGATTTTGCAGTCGGTCTGGTCTGGGTGTGAGCATCTTTTACATAAATGCTTCAAGCAAAAGCATTGGTGTATTAAATTAACACTAGTATTGATTTTTTTTTTTATATATATAAACTTTAATAAGTAATATTCAATTCAGGTTTTCAAAAATTAAGTGATTCTTTTTATACTTTTAAAGTTTTTTAAAATTTCTTGGCATTCAAAGAACTTTCCCTTTCTAACTCTGCCGACATTTTCTCCATAACCATTAGAACTTAGAAGAGCGGCACAACCATTGTTCGTGCTCGGAGGGGCAAATTATTGCATGGACCATGATCTGTGTGGACCAAAAATAAAAAGTACATTATTTTTGTACTGAAAGTACATTATTTTTGTATTGTAGGTACATTATTTGATAATGTACTATCAAATAATGTACCTACAGTACAAAAATAATGTACTTTTTATTTGTGTGGACCATGGTCTATGCAATAATGATTGGCTCGGAGGTGTCTAGACCGTTTTTGAGAGCTAATCGCAAGTTGAATCTTGGGCATCATAATTTTATTGCCAGTTGCGCTAAGGCAACTATTGGCCCTATTAAATTTTTTAAGCTTTATAAAGAAATGGTGGGTGGTATTTAAATATAGGGGCTTGATTTTTGTAATTTTAAGGGCGATTTGATGATGTATATTGGGGGTGATGATGCGCAATTGGTTCTTGACAAATTTCTCCATAAATGCGAAGTGTGTACTAAAATTTTCTCTGATTGCGATGTGGATGAGAATGACAAGCTTTGCCGGGTGTTTTGAGCGGATTATATGGTGCAGAGGAGTGTGTACTAAAATTTTCTCTGATTGCGATGTGGACGAGAATGACAAGCTTTGCCGGGTGTTTTGAGCGGATTATATGGTGCAGAGGAATTTTGCATGCTTTGGTGATGTTGTGTCGTTTGATGCTACATACCATACGACCAAGTTTGTGCATTTTGTTTGTGTGCACACATTGGTATGTTTGTGTGTGCACGTATTGGGTGGTTTACCGTTCTAGGGGCACTAACTTAATTATAGGGCATGCGGTGTGTGGTTGTGTGCATTATTGTTTGTAATGGTGTGCACGTATGTTTTGCTGGGTTTTTTCCCCATGTGTGGCAGTTTCTCCTTTCCACCGTGTTTTCACCACGTTATTTGCGCAGGACTGTATTGGTATTTGTATTTGTGAGCATTTAAGGATGCCTTTATGTGCACGTATTCACATGTGTTCTGCTTTGGGTGTTGCCGGGGGCCGGGAGGTTGGGTGGTTGATTAGTGTACATCTTTAGTTTTTTGTCTGTACATATGTTTAGATAATCATGTTTCTTTTTTATTTTTTGCCAATGTTGCGGTGTTGTCATTTCACTGCTTTTCGCCCTCGTGTTGTGTCCAGCTATAACTTGGTCTATGTCCGCTTTAGAGCATCCTTATCAGAATATCAGTATTGGTTTTTTTGTGGTTTTTATCAATCCTTGTAGGAAAGAGAATGGAGAGGAGAGAGGAAGCAAAACAAAAATAAAAAATAAAAAATAAAAAATAAAAAAGTTTGAGCAAAACGGTAGAAAAGCCAGAAAGCAGTCAGAAAGAAACAATGCAGGCAGAAAAGAATTACACGCCAGCTAGGCGCATAGTAGGTGCACAAAACGCGCACATGCGTAATTCATTTGCAAATTTCTCAGTGTTTATGCTCAAAAGGGACCCACAAATATACATTAACTTGCTGAAGTAAAAAACTGAGAAATAACCCCTACCCACACTAATTATAAACCCATTTCAAGTTGTTTCATTTGAAAAAACTAAATGTTGGTCCCGGTTGATATGATGTGAGTCTAGAAGGGGGGGGGGGGGGGGGGTTGAATAGACTCACAAGGAATTTTAAAATTTTTTGCAAGAATGAACCCTTAAGGAGGTCGAACTTGATCAAAGATAAACGCAGCGGATAGATAAACTTTCACCAAATTTTAAGTTCACTTTGCACGATTTTTATGGTTGTAAAAATTAGGTTTGGTTGTTAGTATGCAATGCAGTACGTAAAAGTAAGAGAGAGAGAGAGAGAGAGAGAGAGAGAGAGAGAGAGAGAGAGATATTTTTATAGTGGTTCGGTTGCTAACTAAGTCTACTCCACTCTTCTTCACAACTTGTGAAGGATTGCACCATTGTCTCCTTAATAGTACAATATCCTTTCTACAACGTGCTCCTTTGATCACCAAGTCTGGCAGTCACATCTCAATAGGTTTTTTCAACTTCTTCAAAGTCTACTTCGCCTCTTTCTACTTCACCAAAGTAGAGATTGGTTGGAATGGTTGAAGATTTTCTCCAACGTGGAAATCTTGTGTTGAGCTTCTTGATTTAACGCTTGAACTTCAACAAGATCTCCTTTTTAAAACTAGATTGAGAGTTTGAGCTTTTGAATATTTTGCACACTAGTTTTGCTTGATAATGCTTTTCGCGTATGTCAACTAACTTGTCCAAATGGAAAGGAGCAAGGGAATTTATAGGTGTAAACTTTAGTTCCGTTGGAGGAAAACTGAAATTCAAAACCCTATGTCCAGGTGTAATATCCGCTAGGTAAAATATGACCATTTGTGAGTGTCAGTACTTTCTAGCCGTTTTGTCTACTTTAGTGTGAAGATAATTTATCTTTTGTCTTACACAAAAGGACATGTCATTTAATGCTCATTGGGATCACCACCTAGGATCCGTTTGACATTCTGGTCATACCCAACCTCAAGGCTATGGACAAGACAAAATTTCAGAGAATGTCTTTTAGAGTTCTAGTGCCTTGGGTACTCGTGAGAATGATTGACCTTATCATTCTCTCATCATCTCCTCGAATTAATCATCTTTGATTATTCGGTCTTCAAGAGTTCGACCTTTCCAGTATTCGGCCTTGTACATCTTCAGTCTTCATGTTTTCGATCTTCAAGTGTTCGAACTTCAAGTCTTCGGATCGAAGTCATCGTCCTTGATAGCTTTAGATTTTGACTGAGAGTTGCTCTTGATTTGTATGGACTCGTCCAAAACGAGTTCTTTGACAAGGATTCGTCCTTCTAGAAAAATAAAAGACAAAGTAAAAGATTGGGGGGTCTCCTTGGGTCTTTGGTATCATCAAAATCAATGACTCGGGATTCCTATCAATTTCCTCATTCTTAATGATGCCAACACCAATGCTCGAACCATTTGGCTACTTGTATCCAAAAGTGGATTTTTATTAACATAGCCGAATAGTGGAGTTTAACAAAACATAGAATGAGGAGTTATAAAAACTAGATAGAACACACACACACTCATAGACCCCAAAAGATTGTCTTTTATTTATCCCAAAAAGCAAAATTTACAAGATACAGCAATTCAAAAATAGAAAGGACTAAAGATTATATCTTCTCATTGTCTTCGCTGATCTTCTTTCTATTGAGTCTTTCCAGTTCTTCAGCATTCCTTAAATCTATCATATCGTTGATTACTCTTCCGACTTCAATTACGTTCAAGCCTTGAATCATATACGAATACTTGTCATTTATTTTCAACATAAGATAATTTTGGGTGGCTTCGCCAAGATTCCTTGCTTTGATAATTCGTCTTTTCCACCACTCTATCAATTCAGGCGCATTCATCCCATCAAAGAAGCTTTGGCGAGTTGCTGTCATGATTTGTATAATGCCCTTCACCCTCAAATCATCTCTTACATTTATGCCTAAGTTATTTGCATCTTCAAGTATTCTCATAAATTCTTCAAAGGCTCTTTGTCCATCTTGTTGCTCTTTGAAGATCTTCTCATCTTCCTTTCTCTTCTCAAAAATACGCTCATTTTGATCCTTTACGTATAGGACTCTGTCCCTGTCAGATTTGGACTTCCAGAAGGGTGGAATGTTACAATCTTTAAACCATTTTCCACTCCCTTCTTCATATGGGACATAGTTGAGCAATTGTCCATCACGTCTTCGTGTGGTCTCTGTCTTCGTTCTTTTAGGTGCTTGACCTCTGGAGGGTTGTCCTTGTTTCCTCTTCGAGGATGATGGTGAAGGAGGTGGGTCAGCTTTGAGAGCCAAGAATTCTTCTCTGGTTCAGTCACCACTTCCTGGTCCATGACCATCATGTTTATCATCACCTCGGATTTGAATCTCTTTACAAGTACTCATTTCCCCCTTGTTGGCATCATTGGCGTCCATCAACTGATCAATCTTGTCACTCAGCCGATTAACGCACACTTGAAGCTCTTTGAGGGTCCATTGATATTCAAGAGGATAAGAGCCCTTTGATGATTGAGCATCATGCAACGGTGATTTATACCATTACGGTTTTTTACGATGTGTAGTCCAAGATATATGTTGGGTGTTATTCATCTCGAATCCTCTCTAAAACACATGATGGCGATTTTAGGCGCTTTATGGTTGAAGATGGTGATGGGAGATCATTTAATGTGCTCGTTAACACTTCTAACTACTTAGTTGCTTGCACTTGTAGGATGTTCCATCGGGTTGGGTTGTTGTGTAGGCATGTGTTTTTGGTGTTTAAGGATTTACGCATGGAATGTATTCTGACTCGTGATGCATGCATGCTGCGAATTTATGAAGTTGAGGGTGCTTGGTGGACACTAGTGTTGGGGTTGGAGGTGCAAATTGTGCACTCATGCAAGTTTGGAATGAGTTTTACAATTCTGTTGGTCGTGCATGTGGTAATACTAAGCGCCTGATGCAGCTAGCGCATTTGCTGAATTAGCATAGAGAGTCATTCACAAGTGGTGATGCTCCTGTTGACCCAAGTAATTGTAAGAGAGATATTATTCGGTCATTTTGTGGTTCGCCATCTTCGTCTAACATTGTTGTACGGCCTCCTACCATTGCTAAAAATAAAGGGTATGGGAAGTGGTTTAAATCTTCAATGGAGTTGCCAAGCACTTTGTGCTCAATTGGTATGTAGTGGTCACCCTCAGATGGGAGGTCATGAGTTCGAGTCTCAGTGGAGGAGATCTCGAAATTGACCCAGACACTACAATGTAATAGGGTCAGTTGTATTCAAAAAAACAATTTGTTAAGGCTAAACGCTTGTGTAGGTCTTTTAACCAGTTAGCTCACTAGATAGATTAAGCCCAAATTTAACACTTGAGCCTCTAGATAGATTAAGCCCAAATTTAACACTTGAGCCTAGACCAATATGCATTTAATTTAAAGTATAAATACAGGATTAAACCCAACTGGCTATTATCACTAGATAGATTAAGCCCAAAACACAAGGGGGATGCTACCGTCATAGCTACCCATACAGGGATAACTACAAGGCTAAGTCATCTAACTAAACATTCATAATCCTCAAAAGATATCAAAGGGTCACGGACCCAGTGTCTAAGCACCATAACACAAGGTAAGTTTAGAGGTAAGCTAATCATTAGAGTCATTACATGTTCTACAAAATATAGCTAACAAGAGTCACTATCTAGGAGTTAGATACAAAACAAGGCTACTCAATCTAACTCCTCGAACGTGCTCAGCAACATCAAACTGAACCTGAAACTGGTTATATAAAACAAGTAGAAAACACCCGATTAGCATAATTGCTAAGTATAAACCACTCCACCTTGTAAAATAGTTTATACATATATAGATTGGAAAACTTGAGGTTTGATACACATAATCACATTATACATCAACTTGTAACATAAGTTCTTGGGATATATTGTACTAGATATCATCTAGAATCATTGATATTCAATACTAGGCATCATATAGAGTCATGGGTGTACAATACTAAATATCATATAACTTCATGGATGTACAATATTAAATATCATATCACTTCATGAGAATACAATCACCAAATAACATAATCATTTTAGAGGTTGCATGCATAAGATATTTGGTTTCAAACTAAGTCACATAGATCATACTTACATGATTATGGGTGTAACTAGAAAAGGATTCAATACTTCAGTAAATAGAGCTAAGTATCATGAATAACTATAACATTATAAGGAATTATATATGCTATCAAGGTAAGGAAATGATTTACTCATATTATAATACATAAGTGTCATGCTCATTATAAAGAGTAAAAGGTGGCTCATAGCCAAGAATATAATTATGCTTTCTTAATACTTCACTTGGGATCAGTTATCACATCATAAGAAAATAGTCATTTCTTAATAATAATACTGGAGGAAACCTTTCATCATATACATTCATCTTTCTCATACATGAAGGGATGTGAGGTCACCACCATGTGTTTAAGACCTCAACAAGGACCGAGTCCCGAAGATCTGCTCCCTTATAACTCATCATAACTCATAATTCACATGTGAAATCAGGACCGCTACCTTAAGTGTGCACGCCCCCTAACTAGGATTCCAAGCCCAACGAGTAATAGCTCACACTACTACAAATTTGATCATATAAGGATAATTTTACACTACACATGTTAAAAGAGGTGTAGTGTATTCTCAAAAATAAATAAAAGATACTACTTTCCGCGGCACCCACCTAGAACGGGTGCCACGAAAAGTAAATTACTAAAATATTAATTAACTTTCCGCGGCACCTATAGGGAGTAGGTGTCGCGGAAAGTAAGTGATTTAAATAATAATTTAATTTTCGCGGCACCCGCTTATGTGGGTACCGCGGAAAGTCGACCCATTTTCCCCAAAACTTACGCGAAAAACAAATCTAATATGAGGAGAAGCCATTTCCGTCACAAACATTATTTTCGAGCAAAAAAAAACTTATTGCTTCACGACCTTCACAAACAGATCTGAGGGGCTTCAGCCGCTGCTGCCGCCGTCTTCCCTGTCTTCTTTCCCTCCGGAGAGCCACCGCATTCAGCCGCTGCTGGTGCCGTTCGAGGAGAACTGCCGCCAACACTGCTACCTGTCGCTGCCCACGCCGATGCCTCACACCGTTGACGACGCTCACCACTCGCTCTCCGCCGCCGCTGACGCCACTCGACTAGAAGTCCTTCAGCTGTTGTCGCCGATGCCCCCCACACTTTTGAGGAGTAAACCAGATCTGCATTTTGCGAGCTTAGCCATTGTGAGGTTCTTCATCGCAACCATACTTCTCTATTTCTTCAAATTTGTTGTCACCACTCCTCTCCATTTCCTCTCATCCAAGTCTGAAAACCAAGGCTTCTATACTCGTATTCTCTCCTCACTCTCTCTTTAATGTATCTGTGTGTTCCCGTTTACACTTAATTTGGCTGTTGTTTCCTTGGTAAATACTTGATGGACTTGTACTGTCTACAGAGTAACTCTTTAACTCTTTGCATCTTGCCTTGCTGTAGGTGGAATAGACTTGAAAATCTGCTTGTACGGGGAAAGAAAGATTGAGATGTTTCTACAAGAGTGGTATATTTCTTCATCATCTCGCTTCTTTACATTTATTGCACATTTATGATTTCTTTACTTGATATTGCTATGTTTATCTTACAAATTAGTGAGTAGTCCTTTATTTGAGTTAGATTGTGTTTATTGCTTCTATGTAGTTATTGCATAAAGGTGATGAACACCCATTTAGGGTTCTTGAGTTTGAATTGGGTTTTAATTCTATCTTCTAATAATTATTGCGCAGTGATTGTTGTTTGTCTTTGGAAAGTCTTTCATCACAATGGGAATTAGATAGAAGACTTGAGTCTTCCCAATCTCAAACTCAATTTCTCTTCTATGGAAATAAGGGTAGATTAGGGCTTACAAAGCTTTTGTTCTTAAAGAATTTAGGTTGATTCACCATGGAAATGGGGCAACCCTTGTTCTAATCCTTGTGGAAACCATGATTCTTTCGTGCTTGCCTCAAGAACCTAGGGTTAATGTTCTTCCCCCAATCTAAGTGTCAAATGCATCAATAGAGTAATACACCTAATTTAACCCATTTTTCCCAATTGAATTTTATCCTAGTTTTATTCTTGTTTTTCATTTAATCCAAAATACCAAAAATATTCTAGTTTCAATCCCAAACCAAATATGATTTACTTAGATTCTTATGGATTCCAATACCTTGGTGCCTATTGGTGCCTAAAGTTTAGGTAACCGTTCCTTGCGCGCCATAAACCCCAATCCTCAGTGGAACGACAATTCATATTCATTTTCATATCACCCTACATACTACATCAAGAACCTCTGGAAGCCTCAGGACTCGGTGCTCCTTCAGTAGGAATACGTGCTTGCTTCCAAGACTCCACCTGCGCATGCACCATGGATGGGATATAAAAATTGGATAAAGATGTTGCATTCCATACCACTTGGTTATGCACGTACCAAATACTCTCGAAAAAGGTAGCGAGTCAAGCGACACAAACAGCCTTCTCGCCACCTCCCTCCAAGAAGGATGCAAGGAAGGCTTCCATAGAAGTAAAATTGAGAACATGATTTGGAGAACAATCCACAACCTGCCACAAGTGTTTCGTGTGGTCACAATGAAGAAACAAGTGAACTAAACTCTCATCTGCATTAGTACAAAATGGCCACAGAGTAGGAACCTGAATGCGCCTCGCACTTAAAGCAGTAGAAGTTGGGAGAATACCCTGAGCACACCTCCCTAAGAAAATCAGCTGTCTGTTTACTAACAGAAAACTGTTTTCTGTTTTCCAATTTTTCAGTTTTCATTCTCAGTTTTCCATTCTCTGTTTTCTGTTTAGAAAACTTGTTTACTAACACTTATTTTTTCAAGTTTATTTTTTTAGATTAACGTTATAAAATTAACAATAAGTTTAATTTCGAGTGATTTTTAGACCTTATATTTAAAATATTTTAAAATATATTTGGTTTAAATATAATAAATATATTTTTTACTTTTAAGTCCAATACATGTAAAAAAAAAATTACATTTGATATCCGGACCAAATTTATATCTGTATATAACATAAATAAAAATATATATGAACCAATAACCTATTAAATAAATTTACAAAAAATTTAGTTTAGATAATATTAATATTTTTTGAGCTAATATTTAAAATATGTTTGGATATATTCATTTGAATGACATGTATGTAATATATAATTTTTATTTTGAATTCAAATATAGTAATATATGTAAAATTTGGATATCTAATATCTGGACCAAAACCAATAATCAATTGAGTTCAATCAAAATATAAAACGTGGTATAGATTTCAATTTTTAATTTTGATAATGTGAATAATGTATAATTTTAAGCATAATCAAATAAGTTATGTTTAAATAAGTAATGTAAGTAGAAAAGATAGAAGATGATGATAAATAAAAGAAGATGATAATAAATGTAATCATAATAATGAATAAATATGTAAGTAGATAATGGTGAGAATGTGGTTATAGTGACATATAGTCTAATAGATGATAGCTGATTCTGTTTTCCATTTTGAAAACAGGTTTTTATAGTGTTTCAGTTTTCTAGAAAACTGAAAAATTATTTCCTGTTTTCAAAATGGAAAACTGTGCTAGTAAACATGTTTTCTGTTTTCTGTTTTCCAGTTTTCTAAATTTCCAGAAAATTGGAGAAAATTTCCAGTTAGTAAACGGGCCCCAGAGTTTTATTAGGCACAACAAGATTTCATAATCTCTTCCAGAATACATTTGAAATTTGTGTATCCCCGGTAGTAATCTAATGAAGCTGCATGTACGCACTCTTGATGGAGTAGGCTCCCCGGGGCTCAAAAATCCAATACCAATTGTCGTGTACTGCAATAGGGGAAAGAGGGAGACTAAGAATATGGACAACCATGTCGTGATCAGATAAATCAGTCACAACGTCTACATCCCATGCCTTACTTTGTACTTGAAAAAGGGAGTGAACCATTGAGTCTTGCAATCCTGGATCAGGAGGTATAGCCATCGTAAAACCAGGAACCTGGGTATCCACGGGCTCCCCCATATTAGTGTGTTCTTTCCATCTCCAATCCTACGAAGTAGTCCACTCTTGAGCAGCAATTGCGCACTCAAAATACTCCTCCAGACATAACTAGGATTTGTACCGATACTAGCAAACAGGAAATCAGTAGTAGGGAAATATTTGGCATTAAAAATGTGAGAAACTAACGGATCCGGACGCTGCAATATTCTCCAACCTTGTTTGCCCAAGAGAGCTTTATTGAAAAAACGGAGATCTTTGAAACCCATTTCCCCACATGACTTAGCAATAGCTAATCTAGTCCAACTCGCCTAGTGAATTCCCTGGTAATGAGCACCACCATTGCGCCACCAATAAGCATTCATTAACTTCTCAATTCAATCATAGAAAGATTTAGGGAGGTTATAGACACTCATCGTGTAGGTAACCATAGCTTGGGCAACACTTTTGAGAAGGACCTTATTTTCGACTTTAGACAGTGCGTTCTTATTCCAACCTAAGAGCCAATGACATATGTGTTCCTCAATGCAGTTGAAGACCACAGTTTTATTTTGTCTAATACATGAAGGGAGACCCAAGTACTGGCCAAAGTCCACAGCTCTGTTCACGCCAAGTAAGGATCCCACGTTAGCACAAACAGCATCTAGCGTATTGCGACTGAAAACGATACAAAACTTGTTAAGACTAACCATCTGCCTAGACGCTTTTTCATACAGCTCTAAGCATCGCTTAACAGTTGTGACCTTGTCCTCACTTGCCCGGAAGAATAACAAACTGTCGTCGGCGAAAAATAGGTGAGAGACTGAAGGGGTAGAACGTGCCACCTTACAACCATGGATTTTCCCATTTGACTCAACATCATATAACGGTGTACTTGTTGGATATTTGTACAGTAATGGAGATTAATGGTTCAGATGTCTACCATGCAAGCTTAAATAATATTTGGAGTTGTGGAGTAGTAAATATTATTGAGTTTGGTAGAGATGATTTTGGGTTACTTGAGAGGTCTCGAGAGGTGTTCGAGAGGTGTTCGAGAGGTCGTGCGAGAGGTCGATTCGCGGAATCTGTCTCGCAAGAGTTATGTCTCGAACATACTTTGTGAAGTAATGTCTCGCTGGAGCCATGTCTCGAACTTCATACACATTTGTTATCATGGCAAGATGGTTTATGTCTCGAATATGTTGATGATTTAACTTCTCGTACAAGCTTGAACCTTCCTTGTGATTTGTGAAACAAAATCTTAATCATGGGAAAAGGTTTAAGGAATTGCAGTACATGCATACGTGTTTCATCATACATATTAAGTCTCTTGGTTTCATGGTGAGGCTTTGATGAATGAATATATTATGCATATAAACATTGCTTAAGTTTATCTCTCGAAGGCAATTCTTATCTCTCGAAGGCATGAGTCTCTGTTGGTAACAATTAGTTACTTTGCATGTAAGTGTCCATATATGATATCATGTTTTGCATGCAAGCATGCACTTGAGATACTAAAATACTAAAATATGTGGGTAAGTAATTGAATTACTTTTCATGCAATGTTGCAATGTTTGCGTAGAGTCTTACCTCTCGAATGAGGGAGTTCTGTCCGGTTGTTATGCATGTGGCTATGGATTTATTATTTCTTAATGTGCATGTGCTCATGCATTTGAAATATTAAATGAGTGGATATAATTGTTTGAATTATATCACATGCATGAGTTCAGAATATTACGTAAACATATCCCAAGTCAGTTGTATTTTCATATATATCTTTAGAAGTTGGTTTTATAACTACAGTGAACTTCCAAGTAACTTCTCCTAACAGTTGGATTTTATCTCTATAAAATCTCAAGAGTTTGATATGATGAAGAGTGAATACAGAGACAACTTAACTAGTTGTTAAACCTTGATATTTCACAGTCCTACAATTCTACAGGAAATTCTTGATCAAGCAACTTAAGAATTTCATTATCTTCTTGTATCCCATAAGATTAAATCTGGAACCCTATTGCTTTGATAAGGGAGATTTAAAGCTTATAGGAAAGTGATTACACGCCTGAAGATACCAGATGATCCGGTTTTGTTCCCTTGTATTTCTGTATTATATTGTATCTTTTTGTATTACAGATATCAGCAACATATTTTTTCCAACAGTACTAAGACCCTCCTCACAAAGAATGAATAAATACGGGGAAAGAGAGTCTCCTTATTGTAGACCACGAGCGGGAATAATATGCCTGGAACTCTCTCCATTAACCGAAATTCCATATCGAACCATTTTAACACAATTCATCAAAAGATCAAACCATCAAGGGGCAAAACCCAACTTAGCAAGCATACCCTCCAAAAATATAATTGTCATTCAACCAGATCATATGCCTTTAACATATCTAGTTTCAACGTTGCATACCCAACTCCACTCAGTTTTCTACGTTTTAAACGATTATGAACAAAGGCTCTCAGAAACTACTAGCCCTAACATATCCTTCATTTAATTCGTAAGCACTTTAGCCATGATTTCGTACAAGACATTGCATAAGGCAATTGGACGAAGCTCTCCAACACCCTCCGGAACTTATTTTTGTGGTATTAGCACCACATTAGTACGGAGTATCATTTAGACCAGCCCGCAACGAGCAAGTGTTAAGGCACCCAAAGACGAACTCTGTGACGCTGTCTCCTAATTTTACATAAGTACACCTAATTTTACATAAGTACACATAATTTAGAATAAATTTATATTTTTTATGCATTTAAACTTTATTTAATTACAGAAATATCATTATCTTTTAAACTCTAAATATAGGTTGATTTAAAGCATAATGACATTTGTGTAACGTTAAAATGATTTTTAATATACTAGTGAAAATTATTTCAAAAATACATTATTCAACAATTTGAATAATCACCTTGCACAGACAAATGAGAACTTTATTTTTAGTTAACGTAGAACTTCGTAGAAGGAAGCCTGCTAGTGATGACAGGTGGGTGCACCCATTGTCCTGATGAATTGGCGGAAGAGAGGAACAATAACGGAAATCTTGTGAAGAAGAGAGGAGGTAAGTCACTTTAAAATATATAAATAAATAGGTGGAGTTTTGTTATTTTGTTTTGTTTTTTTTTGTTTTTTGTTTATTGTTTTTTTTTTTTTTTTTTGTTTTTTTTTTTTTTTTCCTCAAGTATTTGAATGAACGTTTTACTTCAATTTCTGTCATGTAGATCTAGAGAACCAAGGAGCCGAGACCCCGAAAGGGAATCAAGTAGGGATCGAGGTGGTAGCCGTGAAAGAGGGAGGGATTATGATCGTAAAAGCAAAGATCGTGATAGGTACAGTGACCGAGATCGCGGCTATGATAGAAGAGAGGAGCGTTCTCGTAGCTATGATTCTAGGAGGAGTCACCGCGGATCACGATCTCGATCCAGAGAACGCTCAAGGGATTATGATCGCCACAGTTTGTTTTCTTTTGGCTACTCTGCTGATCTGTTTAATTTATGTTATGTTATGTGACTTGTCCTGTTTTTGATAATAGTATAAATGACATCTAATATCTGCTGTCATGTTTTCCAGGCGTTATGATCGCTACTAGGTCAAGACTGCAGTCTTTGGTGGCTTATAATTAGGTGCACAACTGTTTGTTGCATCTGCAGCTGAAAATTCGGATTGTCAGTCAATGCTTTTTTTTTTTTTTTTTTTTTTTTTTTTTTTTTTTTTTTTGGTAATAGCCGGCGGCATTTTGCATCTTATGATTTTGGTGGTGATACCGATTTGTACTAGTTGGAGTAGTTGCCAAATTTAGTATAAATAATCTTATGGATTTTTGTAGGTAATGTTTCAACTTTGTACTTTCACATTGTGAGCAAAAATGATACTCCGTATAAAACAATTTCCAAAATATGGGGCCA
>CP025654.1:16059545-16104743 GCA_003576665.1 Ipomoea trifida
GGAAACCAGAGCAGGGCTATGGTTTCCGCCGGAAACCATAGACTGTGACCAACAACTATCATTTTCCGCCATTTTGGCCTCATTTTCCCCAGTCAACGGAAAATGATTTCCGTTGACTGGGTTTTCCAAGTGTTGCCAAACATGGGAAACCCGGAAAATGATTTTCAGAACTTATTTTCCGGGTTTCCAAACACACCCTTAATCCAAAATACCAAAAATATTCTAGTTTCAATCCCAAACCAAATATGATTTACTTGGATCCTTATGGATTCCAATACCTTGGTGCCTAGAGTTTAGGTAACTGCTCCTTACGCGTCATAAACCCCAATCCTCAGTGGAACGAAAATTCATATTCATTTTCATATCACCCTACATACTACATCAAGAACCTTTGGAAGCCTCAAGACTCGGTGCTCCTTCAGTAGGAATACGTGTTTGCTTCCAAGACTCCACCTGCGCATGCACCATGGATGGGATATTAAAATTGGATAAAGATGTTGTATTCCATACCACTTGGTTATGCACGTATCAGATACTCTCCAAAAAAGGCAGCGAGTCCAGCGACACAAACAGCCTTCTCGCCACCTCCCTCCAAGAAGGATGCAAGGAAGGCTTCCATAGAAGTAAAATTGAGAACATTATTTGGATAACAGTCCACAACCTGCCACAAGTGTTTCGTGTGGTCACAATGAAGAAACAAGTGAACTGGACTCTCATCTGCATTAGTACAAAATGGCCACAGAGTAGGAACCTGAATGCACCTCGCACTTAAAGTAGTAGAAGTTGGGAGAATACCCTGAGCACACCTCCATAAGAAAATCATAGTTTTATTAGGCACAACAAGATGTCATAATCTCTTCCAGAATACATTTGAAATTTGTGTATCACCGGTAGTAATCTAATGAAGCTGCATGTACGCACTCTTGACTGATTAGGCTCCCCGAGGCTCAAAAATCCAATACCAGGTGTCGTGTACTGCAATAGGGGAAAGAGGGAGACTAAGAATATGGACAGCCATGTCGTGATCAAATAAATCAGTCACATCGTCTACATCCCATGCCTTACTCAGCACTTGAAAAAGGGAGTAAACCATTGAGTCCTACAATCCTGGATCAGGAGGCATAGTCATCGTAAAACCAGGAACCTGGGTATCCACGGACTCCCCCATATTAGTGTGTTCTTGCCATCTCCAATCCTACGAAGTAGTCCACTCTTGAGAAGTTATTGCGCACTCAAAGTACTCTTCCAGACATAACTAGGATTTGTGTCGATACTAGCAAACAAGAAATCAGTAGCAGGGAAATATTTGGCATTAAAAATGCGAGAAACTAACTGATCCGGACACTGCAATATTCTCCAACCTTGTTTTCCCAAGAGAGCTTTATTGAAAAAAATGGAGATCTTTGAAACCCATTTCCCCACATGACTTAGCAATAGCTAATCTAGTCCAACTCGCCTAGTGAATTCCCTGGTAATGAGCACCACCATTGCGCCACCAATAAGCATTCATTAACTTCTCAATTCAATCATAGAAAGATTTAGGGAGGATATAGACACTCATCGTGTAGGTAAGCATAGCTTGGGCAACACTTTTAAGAAGGACCTCATTTTCGGCTTTAGACAGTGCGTTCTTATTCCAACCTGAGAACCGGTGACATGTGTTCCTCAATGCAGTTGAAGACCACAGTTTTATTTTGTCTAATACATGAAGGGAGACCCAAGTACTGGCCAAAGTCCACAGCTCTGTTCACGCCAAGTAAGGATCCCACGTTAGCACAAATAGCATTTGGCGTATTGCGACTGAAAACGATACAAAACTTGTTAAGACTAACCATCTGCCTAGACGCTTTTCATACAACTCTAAGCATCGCTTAACAGTCGCGACCTCGTCCTCACTTGCCCGGAAAAATAAAAAACTATCGTCGGCGAAAAAGAGGTGAGAGACTGAAGGGGCAGAACGTGCCACCTTACAAGTTACAACCATGGATTTTCCCATTCGACTCAGCATCATATAACAGTGTACTAAGACCCTCCGCACAAAGAATGAATAAATACGGGGAAAGAGGGTCTCCTTACTGTAGATCACGAGAGGGAATAATATGCATGGAACTCTCTCCATTAACCAAAATTTCATACCGAATCGTTTTAACACAATTCATCAAAAGATCAAACCATCAAGGGGCAAAACCCAACTTAGCAAGCATACCCTCCAAAAATTGTCATTCAACCAGATCATATGCCTTCAACATATCTAGTTTCAGCACTGCATACCCAACTCCACTCAGTTTTCTACGTTTTAAACGATTATGAACAAAGGCACTTTGACTCTCATAGACTACTAGCCCCAACATATCCTTCATCTAATTCATAATTACTTTAGCCATGATTTCGTACAAGACATTGCATAAGGCAATTGGACAAAGGTCTCCAACACCCTCCGGAACTTGTTTTTGTGGTATTAGCACCACATTAGTATCATGCAAGTGTTAAGGCACCCAAAGACGAACTCTGTGACGCTGTCTAATTTTACATAAGTACGCCTAATTTTACACAAGTACACATAATTTAGAATAAATTTATATTTTTTATGCATTTAAACTTTATTTAATTACAGAAATATCATTATCTTTTAAATTCTAAATATAGGTTGATTTAAAGTATAATGACATTTGTGTAACGTTAAAATGATTTTTAATATACTAGAGAAAATTATTTCAAAAATACATTATTCAACAATTTGAATAATCACCTTGCACAGACAAATGAGAACTTTATTTTTAGTTAAAAAGTTAAGTTAACGTAGAACTTCGTAGAAGGAAGCCTGCTAGTGATGACAGGTGGGTGCACCCATTGTCCTTGGCCCCCATATTTTGGAAATTGTTTTATACGGAGTATCATTTTTGCTCACAATGTGAAAGTACAAAGTTGAAACATTACCTACAAAAATCCATAAGATTATTTATACTAAAATTTGGCAACTACTCCAACTAGTACAAATACGGTATCACCACCAAACAATCATAAGATGCAAAATGCCGCCGGCTATTACCCAAAAAAAAAAAAAAAGCATTGACTGACAATAGTCAGTTTCCGAATTTTCAGCTGCAGATGCAACAACAGTTGTGCACCTAATTATAAGCCCACCAAAGACTGCAGTCTTGACCTAGTAGCGATCATAACGCCTGGAAAACATGACAGCAGATATTAGATGTCATTTATACTATTATCAAAAACAGGACAAGTCACATAACATAACATAAATTAAACAGATCAGCAGAGTAGCCAAAAGAAAACAAACCTGTGGCGATCATAATCCCTTGAGCGTTCTCTGGATCGAGATCGTGATCCGCGGTGACTCCTCCTAGAATCATAGCTACGAGAACGCTCCCTCTCTCTATCATAGCCGCGATCTCGGTCACTGTACCTATCACGATCTTTGCTTTTACGATCATAATCCCTCCCTCTTTCACGGCTACCACCTCGATCCCTACTTGATTCCCTTTCGGGGTCTCGGCTCCTTGGTTCTCTAGATCTACATGACAGAAATTGAAGTAAAACGTTCATTCAAATACTTGAGGAAAAAACAAAACTCCACCTATTTATTTATATATTTTAAAGTGACTTACCTCCTCTCTTCTTCACAAGATTTCCGTTTATTGTTCCTCTCTTCCTGCCAATTCATCAAGAAAATACAATTGAAAAATATGGATTGCTGCCAGATTGCAGTTTAATAATGCAGCCTTTAATAAAGGGGGAACACCAAAACCCATTTTTAGGTATTTCCAGCTACCAATATGGATATTTAACTGTGCATTCAGCCTTTCTGTAAGGATTTACAGCAGATTTTAAGAAAATTTAACAAAAGCGCACTTAATTACTTCAGCACTTAAAAATTAAAATGCCAGGGCAAGTGGCACTTTTAACCACTCTGCTCAGCATATCAAATTGCACCCAAAAAATGCTAATATGGTTTGCATATATTATGAAGTACTAAAATCATCTATAAAATAATGCGTGTAACAAAAACATCACTGGCACAACAATACCTGACTGGTTTCCTTTTATATGCCCACTTAAAAGAATCATGTCAAGTTCTGATTTTGGTGACTGTTGCCTATGTTAGAAAAGAGATGCTCACCCAGACAATTTTCTGATAAGATTACTTGCCTTTATGACAATTATTTTACACTGTTAGGGAGGCCAAGGTGAAGGCACTTATCCAGTTCATGTATTGTTGTTTCATAATGTCCACAGGAGTTCAGGTGATAGAACATTATGGCCAATATTGCATATAAATCTGAACAACAATAGCCAAATTTATCACAAATATGCAAACCATTAGCAATATGCTACTCAGATAAACATGTACAATGTTTTTTCTAGTTTAATTCAAACCTGAGATGTTTCATCACAAAAGACAGTAAACTTTCCTAAACACAACATTTCAAATGAAGTACTCTTCTCCGAGGATAGAAAAACTCACAGAGAGAAACATTATAAACTGAATCTCTATAGAAGAAAGTGAAACATTATAGCAGCACCTGAATCGAAATATCTACATAACGTAGTTTAGGGACAGAGAATATATCATAATCTATGCAAAATGTCACATGAATTCATTTCATAAAGCAGATTCTGATATTTTCATGTGTCAAGAAAGATATTAAAGAGGGATGTTTTGGAGTTGTATTCTGCTTACATCCTAAACAATGATTTAAAAGAGTTTAATAACATAGCAGAAGTTGCAGTGCAAAGAGAGCAAAACAAATCTCAAAAGTAAAAGATTTGTTTTACCTGAAGTTCAGCCAACTTCTCTCGGATTTGCATATAGCCCAAATGGAGCTTTCCCCCAAAATGATCAGCTAAACGACGATCACTGTGTAGACCAAAACAACGGCTTGTCACTATGGTTAAAGTCTAGGTGAAAAAGGAGGGGAAAACAACACAGATGCAGAGATGCTAAATGGCCACTACTTTCAACCCAATGATAGCATGATGTACAAAAACTGGATTAAAAAAAACGCACATTATTTAGCTGCAAAAGTTTATCCTCGTAAAATTCGGCCCAAAGCCTGTTGATATAAGGAGGTACAATGGCCATGTCAAATATTGAAGTAAAGCCATTTCTTCTAACTAAAAAGTAAACTTGTAAGATACACAACAAAAGCGGGGTCAAAATTTACCTGTCATAAACGCTTAAAAATGCTCCACAAATGTCACACACACGCAGCTTCTGATCAGTCTGAAAGTAAGGGACCAATGTATCCAAAATAATCAGCCCAAAATGTCAATTCAAATGCTTCAAAAACATTACACGCCAAATCAAATGATTCAAATACAAAAACATGTCATGTCAATAGCCTTTTACAAATTTAAAATGTTTCAACTAGTAAATAATAAATATTGATTTATTGATGACTACACCATACATTCAACATAAAGTTACATACATACATACATGGGAAAGGGTTCAGGTGCGGGGAAGGGTTTCCGCGCGGTTGTGTGGTTACGCACCTTAAACATTAAAATGACGCAACTTAAGTACACAAACTACGCACCTTAAACACACAAACAAAGCACCTTTAAAAACACAAATCACGCACCTGAAGTTTTTAAATGGTGCACCTTCAATACACAAACCACGCACCTTAAACACACAAACAAAGCACCTTAAGAACACAAATTACACACCTAAAGTTTTAAAATAGCGCACCTTAAGTTTCAACACTGAAGCACCTTAAGTATACAAATCACACACCTTAAGAAGGAAAACAACACACCTTAAGAAGAAAAACCACGCACCTAAAACTTTAGGTTCACGCACCTTAAGTTTCAACACTGACGCACCTAAAGCACACAAACTACGCACTTTAAGAAGGAAAACTACGCACCTAAGCAACTGCAACCGCACCTAGGAATGCCAACCGCACGGGAACCCATTTTTATATATTTAAGGGAAAATGGTCAAATAGCTCCTCGAACTTTACCTAAAAAGTCAATTAGGCCCCTAAACTTTTTAAAGTCGCAATTAAACCCATCAATATCTCATTTTAGTGCAATGAAGCCCAAAAACCGATAGTAACATGCTATCACAGGTCACTAGGGTTCTAGTCAACATTCCGACCACCTCCAGCTAACTTAGGCGACATTTCCGACAACAAATCGAGACAGGCGATAGCAGGTCACTAATCGGTTTTTGGGCTTCATTGCACCAAAATGAGATGTTGATGGGTTTAATTGCAACTTCAAAAAGTTTATGAGCCTAATTGACTTTTTAGGTAAAGTTCGAGTGCCTATTTAACTCTTTTCCCTATATAAAATTTATGTTCCCACGCTTAGGTTTGTCTACATTCTTGAAAGATCACAAAAAGATATCAAAGTTCCATTCGAAACTAACACCTTGACACTCCAATATTATTTGTAAAATATTCAAAGAGCACCAATGACCACCCTTTGCATTTGACTACATAGATATCCTAGTAGTTTAAGGTCTGTTTAAAAATACGGGAAATGTTTTCTGGAAACTGATTTCCGAAAAAGGAAAATATTTTACTTTCTAATGTTTGGCTAAGTTAGAAAACAATCTTTTTCTGTTTGGCTAAAAGTTAAAAAATAAAATAATAAAAAAAAATAAAAAAATATTCGTTGGTTCAGTTTTAAAAACATAAACTATTAATTATTTTAATGATCATGATAATTATTATTAACATAAAATCATAAATTAAAATTTATTTTTTTTTAAAACAATAAATTAAAATTTATAAGCTATAAAGATTAACAATAATTATAACAACAAATATGTAAATAAATAAATTCACTTCTAACTTATTATAATAAAAATAAATACATTAATTGATAAATATAATAACTTTGAATTAAAGAAATTGAAAAAAACATTTACCTTATTTTTGGGATGTGGGTAAGTCATGCTAAGATTTTTTTTTGTTTGGCTTGACCCAATGTGACTCATATTTAATTTGACATTGGTAAATGTAATAACTCTTAACTAAAGAAATTTAAGAGGAAAAAAAAAAACTCTTTTTTTTAATTTTTTGGGTTGTGGGCTAGACCAAGATTTTTATTGTTTGGTCCGGCCCAACCCAATACATATTTTAATCAGTCATTGATAAATGTAATTTAAATAAAAAATTAAAAAAATTTATTAAAAAAAAAAAAAAAACACTTAAATGATTTTTAATCTTTTGGGGTATGGGCAAGCTGGGACAAGATTTTTTGTTTGGCCGAGCCCACCCAGACCCATATTTTAACCGGAATAGCCCAATCCAATTCAAATAATAACCAAACAGATTGCAAGACCAACCCACCCATTTGACACCATTAAGAGGAAGAGAAAGAGAGAACTAAGCGCGATATAGAAATTCGGAAAATGTCTTCCAAGTAAAAATCTCGGAAGACATTTTCCACCAAAATGGGTCATTTTTCCTTTGACCAGAATGAGTATTTTTCGCATTTCATTTTCCGTTCATAGCCAAACACTAGAAAATCTGGGCCAGGTTTCCAAACATACACATTAATTATGTATCTTTAAACCCCTCTTTTAGGCTCAATGATCCTACATGCTCATGACTTTACAATATGAAATGGTTCACTTACAATGCGCACATCAGCAGCAGTGTATTTTGAGGAATCAAGGATGGGTTCCTGGCGTGCTGGCAGCTGAATAAAAAAAATGAGAATAACAATTAAAAACTTAAATATGGTAGTGGAAAGCAAAGAGGCGTTATACTGTGAAAATAAGGCATACACACTCGTACAAAGACTGAAATGATAAACACACTGAAACTTTATAACAAGCAAAACAATCACAAGTATAATAAACTGGCAACCTTCTTTAGTGCTTCAGCCTCTTCCAATGCTTTCTGCGCCTCATCTACCATCCCTTGTTCACCTGGATAAGCACAGAAAATAAAGAAATGTCCGGATCACAGATGATTACAACATCACAGGGTGGTACAAATATCGTTATCAAATAAAGTAATGAACTAAAAGGCATTGCAGTTGAGATTAAAATTGGCATTCACCATATTTATCAAATAACTATTCAGCCTTACTGATAAAAGATGAAAGAAAAAATCCCTAAAGTGCTTTTTTGTCACATAATGAGAAGGACTAGTGTGCCAGGTTTAAAGCAAAAGCCTAAGCAACCAAAAATTTCTCTATCTACATCATACTTTTGTTGTATTTATAGAAACATAATCAGATATTTAAAACAAAATTTTCAGTATTATACATCTCTATTCCCGGTAACAGCGAACCTTTCCCCTTGCATCAGTAACAAATATTTAAATGCTGTGCTGTCATAGACTCCATTAGGTCATGGCCATAAAAGAAACTTGGACGGCTTATTCTGGTTGATTGTTGATAAAGCTTACAAATCATCCTTTGTTAACATATAAGATGAAAATTTTAATACTATTGTCAGGAGAACTTAAATAATACTGAACTGTCCTAAACTTCTAATAGAGAAGAGAGGAAGCAAAAATTACAAGTCAACCACAAAACTTACATTCTCTCAAAGATTGAGACAACAGAAAATTAAAAGAGAAAAAAGTGTTTGATGCATTCACATAACTGCTAACCCAAAGCAGCACATAAATTATGAAATTTTAGAAATAAAAAAGAGAGGTACATTGATGGTTAAGTGACTGCTCGAGATTCCTACATCACACAGATCATGAATTTGCCCAAGGAAGATGAACTCAACCTGACCTTGGCAATGTTTCTAGAGTGATTGTTTACATGACCTAAAAAACAACAATAAACTGCAAATCCTAGCAGATTTCACTTATAATTTAAATACAAGTTAGGAAGTCTACACTGTAGAACCATGAGAATGAAATATTTCACCTACCAAGATCTTCAGCTTTCTTTAATTTCTCATTTATCAGCTCCTGTATGTGAGGATCTGTAGCAGCTGCAGGCCTGGGCTCCAGCTGTGGAGGGTTTTGAAGTGGCTGAGGTAGAGAAGCCCGATCTTTGTTAAATGCATCCAAAAGCAGCATTGCCTGTCATTGAAGAGCAGGAGGATAGTTACTACTTACTAGATAAACAACTACAGCATGTGTCATGGAGAGTTGAAGTATGCAATCAATCTTTGATTATATGCATCGCACTTGTTTGTCTGCTCTCTTTGTTCTGAGTTCTTCAAGCTCTTCAAGAGCTCGAATTTTAAGATCTGTGTTGCCTTCAAGATCTGCATGAACAAAAAATTGAGAAACCTAAATAATTTTCAAAGAAGATGCCATATAGTACTAAATAGAAGAAGAGATATAAAGAACAAAATTTTAAGTTAAGAAGTTAACTCTTTAAAAGTTACCATTTTGATCAACTTCTTTTAACTTCTCCTTAATTTGCTTGGATAACTCAAGAATTTCAGCTGACTGCAATCAATTGAATAGTTCATAAGTTTAAAAGAGACATATGATGAAGACAACACAAGTTTAAGCAACACTACTTGAGTAACTTCGGACACTGAGATGGCAATAGCAGCTTTGGCATCCTCTTCATCAAGCCGTTTGACAGCTCTACTTATCTTCCTATCACACTCAACAATCAGCCTGTCAATAACATCCTCCAAGTCTCTGTCATAGTTATCAAGACCTTTTGATTTTGCTTCCTCATATCTAGAGAAAGTGATTAGGGTAACAAACAGAGAGAGTGGATATGCAGAATTGCATGATACATGCTGAGGAATTCTTATTTTATTACTATTACATTACATAGTTTAGATATTAAGAAACTATTATATAGTTATTTAGAGACCACTAAATAGTTATTTAGAAATTCCTAAATAGTTATTTAACTTATTACTCTTAGTTTTCGAATTAGTTTAGGTAGTTTAATTATATGGAAAATACCAAATAATTAATCACTCTTAGTTTAGGAATATTTGTAATCAACCCTATAAAAGGGAGTATTATTTAGAATAAAGGGAAGCATAAATTCAATCCCAAAAAGGGTCTAAGGGAGTTTTGGGTCTCGAGCAAACCCAGTGTTTTCTTCTTTTCCTTTTCCAACTATTATTCTTTCTTCCTTTTTCCTTATGTTTTCTTGCCCATGACGGGAGCACATAACATTGCATAAGTAGCAATCTGATATTCTGACCATAAGAATTCAATACTAATCAGGCAAATAAGGTTCACAATGCACAAGCATCTTTACATTCAGAATTATCACTTCTCCAAAAACCAGAAGCTCTAAAATGTTTTCAACCAGAAAAGAGAACTAGATAAATGCTCGTTGTATGATCAATGAAAAGGGATTAAATTCAGGCTAGAACAAAAACATATCAATACTCAATAATCATTGAGTTACAAGTATATAATATTAAATAAAAAATACTTCACCAGGCAGTTTTTAAAACTTGTGATGAAGAAGCCTTTCTTTTTAGCAAGTAAAGGAAAGTTAAAGATAACATGCACATGAAATTAAATGGGAAACAAAGAATGCCTGAACTATTAACATGACCATGAGGATACTCTTTCCTCAGTGGCAATGAATGCACTTTTGGGCAAGGCCCCATATCCATTTTCTGCACAGAAGGGAGATTAAATCCAAATTAAGAAGACCACCAGAGAAATAACAATTTATAATCATCACAAAATGAATATAATCTACAAAGCATTGAACCAATATAAAGTTACAAGTTTGGGTCAGGAGGACAAGGAGTTGGCAATCTAGGTACTGTTGCAGTTACAAATGAAAGCTCTGTTGTAGTCTCAACCACTAAGCTAAGAGAAATGAATCCTCTATAAACAGATAGAACAACCCCCACCTTTGTTTGGCCAAAACAAAAATTTGAAGGCCTTAGTAAGGTTGACACTAAATAGGGCTTCTCACTTCTCAGTGTGTTTTGAAATGGTTTAATTTCAATTAAAAGAAAAATACTCTAAAATAATCAAATTGGCCATTAAAAAAAAGAAAATGTGGATTCAGAAGTTCTGAACCATGAGGCAACAGTCCTAGATTCCAAGCTCTGGACTCTAGACATTGATTTTCAACTATGGTAGGAAAGAAAGAATACATACAAACTTTGTCCAGTTTCAGGGGAGTTAAAAATAATTAGTGAATGTCCTCAGTTTCTCTCTTTGGCTCTTTGCTACCACTAAACTTCAGGTACTTCTTCATATTAGAGTTTCTTCTAAGTTCTAATTCCTCTGCTCTGTGGCACCTAAAGTTTTTTTTAATTTTTTTAATTCCTCCTGGCAACAAAAACTTCAATTCATTCTAGTGTTTGAAAAAAACAAAAAGCATATAGGAAAACCAAATTAAAGCAGAATTGTTAATGGCACAAACATAATTATGTTTAGGAGAAGGACGAGAGGACTACAGGATTGAAGGTAATGAACCAAACCGTTGGCAATATTGAGCGCCTTAGCAAGAATTTAAGGTGATGTTCAACTAGAGTCTCCGTTAATAAACCTATTTACCATAATTTTATAGTCAATTTACGTGTATTAGGTGTTTGATTGAGCAGTCGGTAGACAAAATGAGCATCAAAAAGCTTGTAAATCCAGGGCAGAGCTTTACTTGATGAATGCAAACCACGAGTTACTATATGCACGAGTCGATAACAAGAACAAATATTCAATTGGAGAAGATGTAACGCTAAAGCAATGGAGAAGAGAGAAACTGTTACGAACAGTGAGTTGGAAGAGGTCATGAGGGCAAAGGCCGGAGAGAAAGAGACGGCAGACGTCGCGGTCGTAGTATTTCCGATCCACCTCGGTGACGTCGCCATTCCGGTTGGCTCCCATTAGCACATCCAACTGCTTCCTTATAGCATCCATGGCTGTCGACGATGGTAATTCCGAATTTGAGACAATACCGGTTGTGGCGTTCTACAGCTCCACCTCGTCGCTTTAGGGTTTCTTCCTCTGCTCCGTATTCTGCTGCTCTTTCGTCCTAAACTCTACAGTCTCCTAAATTTTGGATACGACAAAAATGACATTGAAGATTTTAAAAAAATCAATAAATAAATACACACCAAATACTCCATTTGTCTATTTTGGGGTGTTGCAAACGGCTGATGGCTTATAGCTGATAGCTGGTTGGTTTAGCTAGTAATTGATGGCTGATTGCGTTAACTGGTTTGACCAGCTGGTTGTATTAGCTGGTTATAAAAAACTGTTTGGTAATTAGCTGGTTACTAATAACTGATTGAATGTAAAATGACATTTAAAGGTATGCGTGTATTGTATTATTTCAACCTTTAAATATAACAAACCCACCACCCATTTATAAGGGTAAATTCCATTGATTTCAAAAGACAAAATAGTCAATATACTCATTAATCCCAACAAGCTAATAGAAAAAGCTACATTCATTAGCTTTTCAATTTTCAGCTTATTGACCCAATAAGCCAAGGCTAATAAGTCATTTACCAAACACTTCAAAATAACTTATTGGTATGTCAAAGAAGCTAAACTTGATCAAATAAGCTAAAATTCGGCTGATAAGCCAATAACCAAACACTCCCTTTACATGTCCTATTTACTATTCACTGTCAAACCTACTCTTTCTTCATTACTTATTTTCTTTAGTAATTTTTTATTATTTTTAAATTTAATTTTTTGTGTTTAATAGTACTTTTAATGTAGTTTCTAAATATATAAATTTTATATATTAATGCTAAACTTAATATTATGAAAAATTGAATTAAAAATAATTTTAGTCAAGTCAAGTCTCGTTAAACGAATCAGACAACCAAAATAGGACGGAGGTAGTACTACATTGTAAAAAAAATAGAACAAATATAACATTTTAAAGAATTATGAGTATTTATACTCTCAGTTTCTACTCCCCAATATGTGGCATGCTTTAATTGCTTAATATAAAGGATTATGATTTTTATCCATTACGGAGCTTTTGGTTGTAGAGAATTACAATTTCATCTCACCTAATTTTTACATAATTCTGAAGGCAAGCAAATTCCTTCGTTTAGTTATTTACGTAGAATTAGAAGCATGAGTTTCTTTTTCTGATGGAAACCAAGGTGGGTCGAGTTCATGCCGAGAGGCTTCGGGCAAGCTTGATTTTGATAGTCTGTTTTACATTGATAGTGCAGGTTTGAGTGAAGGTTTAGCTCTATTTTGGAGGAAGAATTGTGCGGCCAGACTTTTGAGTTTTACAAATAATCACATAGATGTGGAAGTGAGTATTGCTGGCTTTCCAAGCTGACGAATGACGTGTTATTATGGTTTCCCTGAGCGTAGTAATAGGAGGGAATCCTTAGATTTTCTACAGTCCTTAGAATATCATTGTACTGGATGATAGTATGGAGGAGAATATTAGAGTGACTTCAAGGGTTGATCAAGGTCGGCATAACCATAGGCATCAAGTGAGCTTCAAAGTGCCCTTAGAGGAGGTCATTGAAGATATAAGGGAGAGTGAGCTAGAGATCCCCGTTAGTGAAGAGTTGCAAGTCCAAGAAAAGGAAAATCAAGATGGGGGATATAGAAATGAATTTGAATAAAAGGGGGATGGAGAGTTGGAAGTAGTGTTGGATGATGAAGAACCTCAAGGTAATACCTTTGAACTGTTATATGGTAACACTATTGATTCTAGTTTTGGTATCACTACTCTTGGTAATAATGGTGCTAAATCATGGGGTTATATGTGTGATGAGGAAATTACTTGTGATGATAATTGCAGTGATACTTGTGATGATATTTGTGTTTCTACTTTTGGGGATCCGCAATAGTGGAGATTTGGGTGTGATTTCTAAGGAATTTTTATAGGTGTGATTAGGGAAGGGAAAATGGAGAAACAAAAAAAAAACGAAGCTGAATTTTTTTTTAAAAAAAAAAAGGTATTAACGCGCCCAGAGGCGCGCAATGTTGCCAGCACGCCAGACCAATATGCCTTTTCATTTCCATGTGGGACCCACCATTGCCAACCAAAAATCGATACCTCCTGCAACACCCCCATCTTCACTCACTCTCTCTCTCTCTCTCTCTCTCTCTCTCTCTCTCTCTATTCCTTCTCTCACTTCCACATCATCCATTTGCCTCAAAAACTTCACCCAAAATAAAAAATGGAGATGGCCTTAGAGCATCCTTAATAGTGAGGTCTTTTTACGGTTTTTGATGAGTTTTTGTAAGTGTGATTAGGAAAGAAAAAATGGGAGGGAAGGAAAAAAATAAAACAAAATTGATTTTAAAAAAGAAAAATTAAAAAAAAGTATCTGTCAGACGCGTCTGATGCGCCCATGCAGTGTTGGGCGCCTGCTTTGCGCGAAACACACACAACAATGATGTCAAATTTGTTTCATGCTATTGTTCCAAAAACTTAACATTGCAGATGAACCAACCTCCTTCTTCTCTTTCTTCCAAGTCATATTTTACTATTTCAAAAACCCAAAAACATCACTAGTGTAGATGTTTTTATTAATTATGACAACAGATAATAAACCTAATCATTAACCATACATAATTAATAAAATCATTACTTAATAATAACATATTTTTATGATTATATACACTGTACAAATTAGAATCATTATAAATCATTAGAGCATCCTTATCAATAGATATTTGAGAGTTTTTAGAAGAGTAAATATCTACTTGGAAGAGAGAGAGGGGCTAGGCGAGAAAAGAAAAGAGAGGTCCTGCAAAAGAAGAGTAATTAGTACAATACATGCCATTCACATATTTCAAAGAAACTGCTCCATTTCCGCGTCAGGCGCCCACAGGCGCGTCAGTCGCGCAGCTGACAAGCCTTAATTAATTTTTTTTTTATTTTTAAAATATAAATTGTTTTTTTCCTCCCTTTCTATTTTCTCTTTACTAATCACGCACACTTACAAAAACTTCTCAAAATCACCCACTATTATGGATGCTCTTACTATAATGGTTAAGCATGAGGTTGGGGGTTCGATACCCACCCATGTCTTCTGGCTATCGGCTGGAGGGATACCATTACGCCCTTGTTTTTTTTACTGAAGCACAAAGAGTCAATCGCTTCCACTGAGACTCGAACCCACCCATTTTCATATAGAAGTGCAACCGATGACCACTAGACCACAAGGTCTTAGCTCTAGGGCGTGTTTAATTTAAGGAAAAATAAAATATTAAACACGCCTTAGCCAAAGTAATTTTTCCTTGTTCAATACCCCTTTTCCAACATTCCCTATTTGGAATCCCAAGATGAAAGTAGTTACGGCCAGTTAATGATTCCCTTCTGTTTCGAATCTTAGGGTGTGTTTGGTTCACACATGGGAATCGGAATCGAAATGGGTATCAAATCCTTCTATATATTAAAGCCATAAACCTTTGGCCAATCAGATCATTGCATTTCCCGCCTAAGGAAAGTGACGCCGTTTTGACAATGAAACATTCCAAAACAGTTTGTATTCACACTGTTAATCTGCTCCATTGATTATAGAGAATATAAAGGAGACATAACATCTTTACTTTTTCTATTTTCAAAAAAAAAAAAAAAACATCTTAACTTTTTCGGCACAACCAACACCTTAAATCACTCTTCATTTTGTTTTTAATACAAAAAGGACAAAGCTCAATAATATTAAAAAAAGATAGCACATGGCTCAAGGTTGAATTAAATTAATTGCAGCCTTTCACTTTGATTTAGCCGTTTAAAACCCCGAAGCATCATAATTATTTTTCCTCATTAATGTTTGAAGCTTTTTAGAACTCTACAAGCTGCAATCTTCTTCTATAAATTAGTATAATCAGAACAGCAGCAGTTCACCATTCACCTTCAGCTTCTTTGTTGTTTCTTTGATCTCTGATTTGTAAAACCTGCAAATAGCTCAGTTGTACCCCTATTAGGAAAAGACATTAGGCCAGATTATACAAAAAAGGCTATAAGGTTGAGGTTAGTATGAACATACATAGTACCTGAAGGTAAAAACACAGAGCTCATCAAGATTCATTTCCATGACTATGAGGTAATTTTTGAAATACAGACTTATCTTCTTCTTATACTTTTTTTTTTTTGAAAAAAGTATAGGATTCTTCATCCACCTACAGGAATTTACATAGTCAAAATAGGTATCAATTTCATATCTGAAGTTTATAAAATCATGAAGTTGCTATTTAGATCTTTAATTTATTCATTAAATTCGAAAAATAAACATTGCAATTGGAAATTCATAGTTTTATATTTCAGAAATTAGTACTTATTATACTTAGAGAATGACAAATCCTTCTATAAAAAACCTTCTTCTACCCTTGCAAGTCAATTTTGTCCTGTGCATACAAGGAGAGCTATCCGAGTTTGGCTGGTCCGAGTTGAAGCACCACAAGCAAGAGCAAAGAAAATGTTAATATTTCTGGATTATTTTCACGACAAAGAGGTAATGTTAATATCACATTTTCACATGTATTATTTCTGGATCCTTATGTTCTATATTGTTTTTTTTCTTGAAAAAAGAATAAGCTTGAGAAACTGCAGACATTAGATATTGACTGCCCATAAAAAATATGACCTATTTCTATTTATGGTCCTTTACGTTACAAATCATGAATAAGATATCTAAATTTTCCTAAAGATACATGGTTACCTTTAAATCTTTCAGGGAGTACTCTAATATCTTTTATTTTTGTTTTCATAGTTTTCTCTTTTGAATCAAAACTCAGTTTATTTTGTATTTAGTCAGGAAATAAGAATGAAAATGATGAAGGGATAAACTACCGTTCTGGGCAAGAGAAGGGAGAGAAAGAAGCTTTTAAGGTACAATGAAATAATACCTGTTGTTACAGCTTTAAACTTATAATGCATTGACTTTGTCTTTATTTTTTGATGATTTTGAGCTCTGCTTTCCATATGTGACTCACTGCACAATGGAGGAAAATGGTGAAGCTGCATAGGGCATGTTGGGAAAACATTCATGATGAAGTAGACAATAGCTTAAAGATTAAGTTGTGTTGAGGCTAAGGATTGAGAACACCTGCACATTTGGTAAGCTTTGAATCTTCTTTTTAACCTTTTATTTTTAAAAAATAACATTCTAGAAACATTGTTCATGCATTTTTTGGGCATCAAATACTCTGAAGCATTTGGTATTTATTTGCGACAAACAAAACTTCCTAATGGCAAACTTTACAGATTGTAGCTGATATGAATTGTGAGCTAAAAATCAGTTTTGGGTGTTATCACATGCCTGTTTTCCTAAACTTGTGTTCTAGCTAGACCATAAACTGCACTGTTTGTAGAACTGGGTATTTTTTTATTGCAGGAATCAAGATATGCAAGTCTAATGGTATTGTAATCAAGATAACAAGATTGACGGTTGAAGATTGAATCAAACTATCAGTCAATTAAATTGCTTGGAACTGCATAATACATTTTCTTACAAAATTGTAGAACTTAACGGTAGTTTAGATCGTTGCTATGTAAAACATGTAAGCATAAATAAACATTTATAGTGAAATAGAAAAGCAGTTATGCAGACATGTAGGCGTAAGTCTATTTTGTATCTGGACTGATCCTATGTTATGCATCTATGTTATATTTTGCAATTCAGTGGAATTTACCTCTCAGTTTATCTACTTTGCTTTTCTCTTCCCCACATTGGCTCATCATTGTTGTATGTCATTACTAGCTGTATAGAGTTCCTCAATTGCATCGCATTGTTGAGGTAGTCTTCATTAAAAAAGAAAAAAAGATTAAACTGTGAAAAGAAAAATATAGATACATTAGAGTTATCAAAAAATTTAACGAACTGCTGTGGAATTCAATCGAACTTTGAATATAAGATTCATTTTTAGCTGCTGTGCAAATTTTAACTCTTTCAAAGGCAAGTAGTATATTATTTAGACAAATAGTTATGAGTACTATTATTTCTACAGTATAAGCAGTGAGTTTGTCTCAAATTAAAAAGAATGAGAAGATTCAAAAGAGGGCATATATGAGAGTAGCAGAAGTAAAAACATATATGCATCACATCTGCAGAGGACAAAAGTGAAGAAACTTTCCTTATTTCAAGTAGAACAAATTATAGAGGATGCACAAGCAGTGTGTATCCATATCAAAATACAGGCTTTGGCACAAGAAAGGACTACCAAAGCTGAAGCTGCTTTAGAAGGTTCAGCAACTTCAGATATATACGAGGGTATGCTAGCATTTTAGTCAAGTTACAAAACACTTGAGTTCAAGTTACTGAATACCAATTAAAATATCAGGAATTTGTTTCTTTCCCAATGAAAGGAAATTGCTGCCTAGCATAAGTCTAACAAGTAGTAATCATTTACAGAGACTAATCAATGCTTTAATAGGGTATTAAGATGGGATTCTCCAACAATGAGAAACAAATATTGCTCCAAATTCACTTACAAATTTCATATAAAACATCTGGGTAGCAAGCAACAGTTTAAAGAAGAATATATTAAGAATTTTATTAGGGTTTTCAAAAAATTAGGTCGAAATATGTATAAAGATTGTAAAATCAACAATAATTTACCTCATGGGTTCGGATCTTTCGTAAGGTAGCATAGAAGACCCTATTTGTGGGTCGATATGTTTGTTGTGGAAGCCTTCGATCCATCTGTGTATTGGGTTAAATCGGTAGAAATGAATGAATGTGGATGAATTATGGTGTACTGGGGTTCAATCGTAGCTTTGATTTCGTATTTGGGTGAAAGAAATGCTTTGGTTTCCATTTCTGGTGTGGGAGTACGGGCAGAAGACTCGCAGGGGACGACGGGAAATAGAGAGGGTGGTTTGGATTTGTCTGGGTGGGTTAGGGTTTATATTGGGGCTTTAATGGGTCGGGTTTGGGCCAGTACTGTTGGGTTAATATTTTGGGCTTTCTATATCTATATATCTATATATAAATTGCTGAATTGGGCTGCTTTGGCTTGGTTTAATTAATATAAATATATAAGCATATTCCATCTTTCTTTTTTTTGAAACCATATTCCATCTTTCTTAGTAGTACAAAATATATTATAATGACTTTCTTTGTTATAGTTGACATTATTATAATGTTAATTTGTTATTTTATCACAAAAATATTGTATTATTATTATTATTTTCTTAGTAATGGTATTAGTGTTAGTAATATTATTATTTTTTTTATTTATTATTATTATGAGTCAATTTGCCTTATATTACTTTTATCTATACAAAAATCATATTAGTCTAATACATGCTCTCTTTTTTTTTTCAATTTACATTCTGGATTAAATACGAGCACAATACTAAATATTTGAAACCAAATATTGTATTCTTAATCTTTATAAAAATACATTCTACAATTTAAATCTACTCAATATATTCTTCTCGAAATTTTTATACACATTCGTATAAGCCATGTCAACGAATCTGTTCTTAAAAGTTCAAGATCTACAAAAATTCAGAGTATAATTCGAACCTGTAAAAATATAGCACAAAGATTATAAATATAGCTAAGACGATATGTCTAAATATTAACTATTTGCCATATATTACAAACAAGAGGAAACTAACATCGAAAAACAAAGGTTAGTAAAACAATTTGCCTTACATTACTTTTATCTATACAAAAATCATATTAGTCTAATACATGCTTTTTTTTTTCCCCAATTTACAATCTGTATTAAATACGAGCACAATACTAAATATTCGAAACCAAATATTGTATGCTTAATCTTCATAAAAACACATTCTACAATTTCAATATACTCAATATATTCTTCTTGAAATTTGTATACACCTTCATATAAGCCATGTCAACGAATCTATTCTTAAAAGTTAAAGATCTACAAAATGTTCAAAAAAAAAATAAAATTTGAAGGTATAATTATATATCCATATGTATAAATATATATATAGTCATGTTTGTGTGCTGCTTGAGTATGAAGAAATTATAAAGATATTTTTTGAATTAGTTTACGACTTTACTAAAACACTTTTGTAAAATATTGTTATTAAAAAATATAGATGGCTTTAAGGTTCTATTTTTGGGGGAACTTAAAGAGTTTTTAAACACTACTTAAAATGTTATTTACAATTTTTTTAATTTGTAATCTTTATTTATGTTTTTTTACTTTTATTTATTAGGTTTGGTCATTTCATATTTTGTACTTTGTACTTATACTCTGATAATATGGTCATGCCTCGCACTGGTAAAAATGCTCCTAATTTTATTGTAGCACATCAACATAATAATTAAAAAACAAAAATTTATAAAATAATTAACCTCATATTCCCTTTTTATATATGAAATGTAATGACATTAATAATTTTAAACATAACATAATTATTCTAAAAAAAATCATAACATAATTTTAATATTTCAAATATTTAGACCGTGCATCGCACGGGTGACATACTAGTACTTGGTAATGGTAATGAGTTTTGATAAAAGTATTTTGGAGGTGCTTGGTTGTCAGCTGATCAACCTTTTTTAACTGATTTGACCAATTTTGGCTGATTGACTTGGTCAATCAGTCAAAATTAGTGTTTGGTAAAAGAGCTTGTTGGGATAGCTGATAGGGCCAATAAGCTTATTTTCAAAAAGCTACTTGGGGCAGCGCTTTTACACTAGCTGATTCCATTTCTTCTAAGATGCCAAAATTATCCCTGGTTTTTTGCAAACAAACCAATTTGATCTTCATCCCAAACTCATGTATATTCACAAATTAAAAATAAAGGAAAATAAAAACAATGGAAAACACTCATCTCTTCCTATTCTCCTTCCCTCTCCCAGGTTGCCATGGAACAGATCAACACAAGAAAATCCACAAATTAAAAGTAAATAAAAAATAATGAAAATGACTATTAACTCATCACAGAAGTCATCTTCATCTTCAAAACTCAGAATACACAACAAATGAACAAACTATATTTTTTAGTTCACACACAAAAAAAAAATAAAAAAAAATAAAAAAATCAACAACGACAGCAACAATGGAGACGACTAACCCAGTCATCTTCATCTTCACTGTCATTTTTTCTTCTTACCTCCTCCACTACTCTTCTCTTCTCCACTGCTCTTCTTCTCTCTTCGCATCCGATTTAATTAGAGAATGGGTAGGGATTTGTTTACAAATGGGTTGTGGGTTTGGGTCAAAAGGGCAACAACAACAATAATAATAATAATAAAAGAAGTACGGGTGGCAGGTTTCAACTGATTTAATAATAATAATAATAATAATAATAATAATAATAATAATAATAATAAATTGTAAATTTAATTAAAGAATTAAGAAATTAACAAAATGCCCTTATAGGTCATTTTACATATAATCAGCTAAAAGTAAACAACTAATTTACAAAACACTTTTCTATAACGTATTAGCTTCTCAAACCAACTAACACAATCAGCTATTAACTATCAACAAATTCAATCAACTATCAACTATCAGTTGTTTGTCAAACACTCCCTTTGCATGTTTGGTAGTTGGGTAGAATGTAAATGATTATTAATAGTTGGGGAAGCGTATTGGAAAGGAAATGAAACCCTTATTTTATTAGGAAATGAGTTTTACAATTAATGGAATAATCAAAAGACATAGTAGTGTTCTAAAAACCTTTCAACCAAACAATAGCAATGATTTTGATACCCATTCCCGATAGTTAAACTTGTCAACCAAACACACCCTTAATTAATGCTTATCTCCTCCACATCTCTCTCTCTCTCTCTCTCATACACACAAGCAAAAAAACAAAACAATGGAATGCTCTAACTACATTTGTAATGACTACAATCTACATAGGCTTTAAAAAAATGACATCACATAAATAATGTCAGATTGAAACCTTTTAGGGATGCTGGTCCTCTAAACCACCATTTCTTTGCCACAAAAATCCTACAATACTATCAATAGAGTACAAGTTGAATCTGCCAGAGCGCCAGATTAGCAGGGCAGTCTCAAAGTCTCAAGCTAAAATGGACCATAAAGTCTTTAGCTTTTCAAAGATAAAACATAGTCTGTCTACTCCAAGAACACTTGAATCCTGTCTCCCCTTGTATCCTTGAAATCTAACAACTGCTTCCCTCCCTCTTCAAAACTCGCATCGTCCAAAAGTGCTTTCAAGTTCACCCCCACTAGTGCTGCATAGAGAAGAATATGCGAAACAAATATGAATATGAATATCTATAGAACTGCGACTGCAAGAAATGGATCATGGATGTAGAGAATACCTGGGACTATATTTTGTATTCCTTCCAAAAATCCAGCCTTAAAACAAAGGGATAAAAAGTGAGAAATGATTCATCAATAATTTAGTCTACTCGCAACTTGGCTAATTGTTAACATCTGTAACATGAGTTGATCATAAAGTTCCACCCCTTTTAAAGTTGACCATGAGGCCATACAACAGGGTCAAAACATGGTAGGAGATTTAAACATTTCGAATGCATGAAGACTTGAAGATTTACAAAATGAGGAACTGACTTATTAATAATTTAGGGTGTGTTTGGTTCGAACATGGGAATTGTAATCAGAATGAGAATCAAATACTTGGTAATTGGAATGGGTTTTGGTGAAAGTATTTTGCATGTTTGGTAGTAGGGTGGAATTAGAATGATTACCAATATTGATGTTTGGTTATGTATGACCTTATAATCGGAATAAAGGTTTTAAAAGTAAAAAATAAATAAAAAAAAATCAAGGCAATTGATGAGTGACGATGAAGTGAGTAGACAATGGAGTAAGAAAGTTGATTAAGTGAGGAGAGATGAGTAAGGAGGTGACGAAATGATGGGGCGATGAAATAAGGAGGGATAAAGTTGAATTAATGATATGATACCTTATTTAAATTAGGTAATGGGTTTTGTAATTATAGGAGTAATCAAATCGTATACCAGTGTTTTAAAAAGTTATCAACCAAACAATATGTATGACTTTCATTCCCATTTCTTGTGTTTAACCCCATGAACAAAGCACACCCTTAGTGTATTAGCCTCAGCAAATTTCAGACAGCTTTCTAACTTGAAGAAAGTCTTCTATCATTTTCTTTTACTTTCAGAAAGGCAGTAGCAAATAGTAGTGTGACTTACAGGAATTCTTATGTCAAGTTTTTCAATTCCATCTCGTCCTGTAATTTTAACTCTCAACTTTCGGGACCAAATCCCTGAGAAAGATCCTCCTGAACTATCCCCATCGTAGGGATTATACACCTCAGGAGTTAATACTTCAACCACTGGATCTTGTGGTTTTTGACTTCGCAGTTCAGTATCATCTTGTTCGCTGTTCTCCGGTGGAGTGTAACCTGGTATTCAACAATGTAACTGTGCAAATTCTCATGAAGTTTATGTAAGCTGAATGCATTCAGATGCAAAGAAAAAAAAGTAAGCTCGCATTTTATTTGGACTAAAAGACTCAAGTTTGTGCTTACCATAAGCGATTATATCAATGTATAATAATAAATAAATAAATAAATAAAAGGGAAGAAGAAGAAAAGTTGTTTAAATAACAATATTTCTAAGACACTACTAAGATTGGATAGAATGCAGACATGTGGCAAATGCATAGTGCATGCAGTTGTTCTAGCCTTTCTGGTGTACCCAATAACAATAACAATAAGTGCAGTTGTTCTAATTGCAAGAAGAACACTAACCTTTCTGTGAAGAAGGCTGGGTGGTGCTCGTGGCATAGCGCCTCTCTTCTTCATAATAGGCATTAAAACCGAGTATATCTTTCATTTCTTCAAATGATGGCATGCTTCCAGGTGAAGGCAAACGACCACTTCTAATTGCTTTCAATGCATCCTGAAGAAAATAACATGGCAGCTTAATCTAGAAGTCATTCTGGTATGTGAATTTTCAGAAGTTAATGGAAGGAAATTGAATGTAGGATTTAGTTATTTAGCCAATATTCGTGAAATAGATCAGATGCTTTGGAACGTGGCAAATAATAAACCTCTCTTTTAAATCCTTCTATCTTACTCTAACCTGCTGTGATGCAATTAGATCCCATTGGAAGCAAACTTGAAGGGTGGGACACCCCACAAAGGTTTCTCTCTGTTTCTTGTATTTATTTATTTGCTCGGAAGGCATGTTATGGAACCATTACAACAGGTGATAATCTCAGAAGAAGGAGAATCATATGTCAACTGTTATTTATTTGGTTGTATAGATTCCTTAGATAGGCAGATAGGCTTAAGCTTGTATACCTGACAAGTGCAGATTGCAAAAAGGCCAAAAGCTATTGTGAAATTGCTTCTCAAGAGAAGTACAAGATGTTACCTGCATTGCACAGATGGACACCCCTAGTAAGGAAAGCGGGTATGCCACAATTTTGAAACCAATATCCTCAAGTTCAACTGGTGTGAGTATCGGCGTTTTCCCTCCACCTTCAAGCATGTTGGCCTACAGAGCATATAAGAACTTTGTTTAGAAAGTATCAATGAAATCCCATGGCCGTGACCATGAGTAAGATTGTCAAGATTTATGAGAATGCAAGGTCATAAAGATGTTCCAGCTTACAAATTAGTACCCTATAATATTGTAAGCAGTGTTGTAGAAGGCGCTAGGCAGCTGAGTAATAATAATAAGGAAAACAGCACACCAAAAAAAAAAAAAAAACACTTGGCCGAGTTGGACGAGTTGGGCACCAAGTTGGCCGACTTGGGCACCTAGGCCGCCTAGTCGGCTGACTAATGTCAGCCTAAGGGTAAAATCCCCCGGCCTAGGGGCGCCTAGGCCAATTTTTGCAATAGTGATTGTAAGAGACTGACTAGTAGAATTACCGAATCACCAGTTAGTAGCAACAATCAGATTGAAAACTGTGATGTTATCTGAGAAATATATATCTCTATCTTTGCAAACAATATAGCCAAAATATGAAATCAGGATTCAAAGTTAAGATCCTTTGTTTACTTGAGGTTGTAACTCGAAGTCCCAAAGCATGCAAATGCATTTTAGAAAATGCAATTGTGGCAGAAGATATGCTAGAATTGTAATGTGAAAAGAAGAATGCCCACTGAAATCCCATTATAGAAAGGTAACATTTTTGCAGCAGTAGTTAACAAGAAATGCGGTAAAGCAAGCAAATACTTCTTTAACATTATTCTCCTTCAAAATTTACTTCAAAAAATAGATCTTCATAAAAGGCTTCTCCTTTCTACATCAAATTAAGAGAAGATTGAAATCATTGTTGTCAAGGCTGACTTTTTGGGCGAGGTGCCACCCAACCGCCTAGTCACTAGGCAATGAGTGTATATATAATAAGCCACTAAGAAAGAAAGAAGAATGAAAAAGAAAAAAGAATAGCCAGTCAGCCAAGAAGGGTGAGGCTGCGACGTCAGTGGAAGGGCGAGGCTGGGAGGGTTTTCACTTTTTAATCGACAATTTTTTTTTATTTATTTATTCAATTTTTTTAATAACTCGGGTAGGAGCCAAGTTTTAGTCTGGGTTAGGCGTCCAAGATGTCGCCTGGACGCCCAGGTGATGCCCGAGCTCGTTACGCGTCCAGTCTCCACCGACCGGATACCTAGGTGGCGCCTTGACAACTATGATTGAAATACAAACTACTTTAATAACATTGAGTGGTAGAAAAGAAGGATTCCGAAAAAGAATGACCATATTATTTAAAATAGGGGCATGACTAACTTTAAAAGTAGGAAGAACTACTTTTAAGATACAAAAAAAGGGCATACCATCTTTGGAACCTTTGGAGAAACTTCACAGAAAGATTTCATCTCTTCTTTTGATGCAAGGGCATCAATGAACAAAACATCAGCTCCAGCATCAGCAAACGCTCGAGACCTCCAAAGTGATTCTTCAAAGGAAATTGCTTGACGTGAATCAGTACGTGCTACAATCACAATGTCGGCTCCACTCTCTGTCCGAGCATCAACGGCAGCTTTTATCCTCATGATTGCTTCCTCTCTGGACACAACTTTCCTGCCATGTGTATGACCACAAGCTTTTGGAGAAACCTACCATAGCCAGTAATAAAAGCATTTAGACTCTTAAAACAGCAGAAAAGAAATATATTAAGGATTTACCATTAACCTGTATAAGTTATGCAATCCTTGTCACAAATACCAACTAAACCATCTGCCCCAATCGCCCCCTTGGGGCTTCAGGTCACAAAAGGCAGCAGATTAGGACTTTTGCCTAGAATTTAAAAAAAAAATGCTTCACTTTTGAAATCTAAACTTAATGTTCACTTTGAATTAACTAATATCACTTTATATTTGATAGGGTGTGCACAAGATAGTACAAACATAGAAGGACCACTATGTAGTTTAAACATTTATAAGCAAAAAATTTTCTCTCAAATCCAGGGAGGCTGGGACCCAGTCCCTCCAAAGCTCTGCCCTGCCCCGAGATGATCTCCAACTGCCGCATACTAACAATGCAAGTCTGAGAAGAAGCCTGCTTGTTGGCCAAGCAATGTCTACATGTGAATTTTTAAAGCCATACAGAACTTTGAATTTGGAACTAGAAAACCTTTTTGTGATAATCACCGTCTATCTCTATATCATTATGGATTATGGAAGCTAGTTTATTTGACTGGACAGATAATATGACTTCTCTAATTGGTTATGAAATATACAAGGGTGCACATTTTAAAATTTATGCCAATGCAACCAATAGGCAACATGAAAACTATTAGACAAAACTAATTAAGATGAAAACTACAAGACAGTTAAAGGCACATCGCATCCAGTTACACAAAATCTCCTTATTGATGACAGCTTGTCATACAAAAAGCAAGCAGTAGAAAGAGAAGAAGTGTTACCCAAGAATGGAAGAAAGATCTTCATGAAGTACTACATGAGCTTTATAACAATGCAAACCTGATCTTCAAGTAGTATTCCTGCATAGCCCGCTCTGATATACCCTTTGACAGTTCTCTTAATGTTCATGGCATTACCGTACCCATTGTCTCCATCTCCAATTAAGGGTATGGAAACGGCTTCTGTAATTTCTTGTCCTTGAGCCACCATCTCACCATAAGAAATTAGCCCCACATCTGGCAATCCCAACTTAGCAGCCGATATTCCAAACCCTTATGAAAGCATGATAGTTAAGTTTAGTATACTGCAGCATCTAGAAGTAACCCCAATATACATATGTATTTATGACTATAGGAGTAAGATAAGAGAGATCAAGGGATCAAGTGATCAACTGACAGCTTCTAAATATATGATTCTGCAGGTCTTTTTAGTTAATAGTCTCGACCACATCAAATATTAATTTTTCGTTTTTGTTTTGTCATTGAAACAAAATGCATTGAAACATGATTAAGGTACTCTCTCTCTCTCTCTCTCTCTCTCTCTCTCTCCCTCTGTTGGACGGAGGCCAGTAAAGGGCCAAGTCCATCAATTGATGGCTAGGGCATAGGCCGAGACCGCGAAGGGTCAAGTCTAGCATCTGTCTCTCAAAAATGTGGATGGAGTATATAAGATTAAAGTTGCGGCTTTGCTCTGAGCTATAGCTTTTGGCGTAGTGATAAGCGCTTTGATCATAAAAAGTGGTATCAAAGCCATTTTGCTGACTGGATGGAGAATTGTTGGGAGGAGGCCAAGTCTAGCACCTGCCTTAAAAAATGTGGTGACAATATATAAAGAAATAAAATTCGTCTATCCTGTGAGTTATAGTTTTTGATACAGTGGTAAAAGTTTAGTTCAATCATCCTCCAACCATCAAAGGCCATAAATGAACAAACTAATTATGTGACTGAAGCAAGTATACTCCATACAATGCACTAATGCTGCCCTAAACAAGAAAAGAAAATCAAATAAGCGCTAACAGAAATCAGTGAGCTAAAGAGTAGTACCAGTGGTGAAGCCAAAATTGAAGCCAGCTCTCTCGACGAGCTTTGCACTGAGAGCATTGAAACAGGCGGGGCCCAGATGAATCCCTGGCGATTCTAGGATTTTCCGAAGCACCGTCGCCTTAGAGTCCTGCGGGTTGGCGATGGCTGAAATGGTTGGGACGGAGCTCCCCCCGCCCACATAGCCCTGCTTTTCAGTGTAAAATCTCCCATTTCGCCATCCCCTGCCGTCGCCACCGCCATTGATTCTAATTCCGACCCCAGTCGGAAACCAAGTGCACCGGCTCCGCCGGTGAAGGGGCAGGGAGGAAAACTGCTTCCCAGCTTTGGAATTTGAAATAGGCGCTGAGCAGTTGCTTCTGGAGTGGAGGCAACTTCCAGCATTCATTGTTGCAGCCATGGCGTCTGCGTTCAGTTCAGGTGGATTGGAGTCCGGGGAAATGGTGCTAATTGCGATTGCCAAATTATATAGAGCTGCTATAGCATTAGCCTATAGTATATGGGGTTGCTACCAAGTGAAAAATTGACGTAAATAATCTTGGAATTATAAAGAGAGAAAATATCCTTCCACTATTACAAAATTACCAATTTAGTTCTCTTGACAATTTTTTGTGCCCAATTAAGTCCCTCGACTATGAAAATTTTAACCAATTTGATCATCCGTTTATTTTACCGTTAAATCGAGACCAAATTGGTAATTTTACTATAGTCAAAGGATCAAATTGATAAATTTTCTATAGTCAAGGGATCAAATTGATAATTAATTTTTCACTGAATTGGTCCCTTGACTATAGCAAAATTACTAATTTGGTCCATTGATTATAGCAAAATTACCAATTTGGTCCTGATTTTAACGGATGTTTAACGACAAAATAAACAGAGGACCAAATTGGTTAAAATTTTCAAAGTCGAGGGACTTAATTGGGCACAAAAAATTGTCAATGACCAAATTGGTAATTTCGTAATAGTCGATGGACCATTTTGGTAATAAACTCCATTTTTTAGTCCCTCAACTATAATATATGTATCAATTTTTGGTCCTTAATTATTAAAAATTTCAAATTAGGTCCATGAATATTCAATTTGTATCACTTTTGGTCCTTGACTATTAACATTTTCAAATTAGGTGCATGACTATTCATTTTGTATCACATTTGGTCCTGCCGTTAAATTTTCTGGCCAAATTTCCGGCGAAGTCATCGGGGGTGACCGGTGTTTTCTATTTTTTTATTTTTATTTTTTATTTTTAAGTTTTTTTTATTTAAAAGTTACGGAGTATTAAAATAATTTTTAAAATAAAAATTAAATAAATTAGTCGGTCACCGGTGACTTCGCCGGAAATTTGGCCGGAAAATTTAACGGCAAGACCAAATGTGATACAAAATGAATAATCATGCACCTAATTTGAAAATGTTAATAGTCAAGGACCAAATGTCATACAAATTGAATAGTCATGCACCTAATTTGAAATTTTTAATAGTCAAAAACTAAAATTGATACATATATTATAGTTGAGGGACTAAAAATGATATTTGCACTTATAAAAAGTATAAATTTCAATAAGCATATAGGTGGTGTAAATAAAGAATTAATATTTGATGCACCGCTGATGTATAGATGTTATATATCGGCGGTGAAGAAGAAGATGCCACATCATTAAAAAAAAAATCAATATTATTATTATTAACATAATAATAGTTTCCTCATTTGAATCACAAGTCTAGAGGGAGTTTATCGATTAACAATCTCAATGGGATCCATAAAGAATGGGTCATTTCATGCTATTAGTTTTTAAGCCTGCATTATTATTATTATTATTATTATTATTATTATTATTATTATTATTATTATTATTATTATTATTATTATTATTAGGCAAAAACTTGTGTGAGACTGTCTTACCGTGAGACGGGACGGGACGAGTCGGGTCAAGATCAAAATGTAATACTTATACGCACAAATGTCATACTTATATGCTCAAATGTAATACTAATCGGGAATAAAATTTTTGTTACTTATAAGGGTAAATGTAATACTTTTAAGGAAAAATACAATATTTTTACATTTTGATTTAAAAATATTACATTTTCCCTCAAAAGTATTATATTTTCCCTTATAAGTAAGGGGCACTTGTCAATCTTACTTATTATGAAAATGTAATATTTTTTTCTCTTATAAGTAACAAAAATTGTATTCCTGATTAGTATTATATTTGAGCTTATGAGTATGACATTTGCACATATAAGTATGACATTTGCATGTTGCTTCGACCCGACTCGACCCGTCTCACGAATAAGGATCCGTGAGACGGTCTCACACAAGTGTGACCCTTATTATTATTATTATTATTATTATTATTATTATTATTATTATTATTATTATATTTTAAAAATAAATTGAAATTGTAGCGATATAGAGAAAATTATATTAAATTACAAACATGACCATGTTGTAATAAAATTCACTTTAAATAGTGAGAGAATATTGTATTGATAAATAAAGTCTCATGGGATTGATTGAAATTTGAAAATACAGGTGACTCAAATTACAAATCCCATTAATATCGTGGGCAATAGTACAAATAATAATTTAAACAGATCGAGGACGAAGTCACATTATTTGAGGTTTCTTCTTGCTCTTCTTGAAATTCTTTGAAGCTGCTTTCAATACCTTTGCCCACCCCTACACATCCCAACCATACACACATATTTATCACATTTAAATATAAATGCAATTTTTTTAACCAATTAAAAAACTACCAAAAACTCAGCATAAAAGTAGTAAATAGAACCTAGGTAAAAAAAATTAAAATTTAATTGAGTTAATTACCGATATTACTAATTTGGTCATTGACTATATTTTAAAACCTAATTAAGTACTTTAAAAATCTTAACGAATTTGGTTATCCATTTGTTTATCTTTCAATCGTCTGTTTATTTCAAAGATATTTGCTGAAATTTCACGTTGTTTCTTGGCTGCTCAGGATCAAATTGGTAATTTTGTTATAGTTAAGGAGTCATTTTGATAATTAATTCTTCGATTTAATAAGAGAAGAAATGATGCATGTAATGTGAAATTTCATCAATACCCTCAAATTAAACATATTTCTGATGTTGACCGAATGAAGGACCAAATTAGTTAAAATTTTTAAAGATGAGGACTTTTTTTTTTTTTTTTGAAGAGAAAGATGAGGACTTAAGCAACAAAAACAATCAATGACCAAATTGGTATCTCTAACTCTAAGGGTCATTTCTATAATTAACTCTTTAATTTAAAAAAACAGAAAATAATAATAATAATAATAATAATAATAATAATAATAATAATAATAATTAAAAAAAAAAAAAGAGAAGAGAATTGCAGTAGTTAGTAGTTACCTTTCGTGGAGTATTTGTGAGCTTAGAAGAAGAAGGGATCGGAGAGAAATCAAAATCCCTGTTCTTCCTCTTCTTCAACTGTTGATAACGGACACTGCAGGACACGGCATCTAGAAGCTTCCTCTTGAATTTGGCCGTCACTTCCTTGAAATTGGCCCTGGTTTCCGCGTACGTCAGCTTTCTCCGGAGGCCGGAGCGGAGATCGCCGGGGCCGGCGATGGGGATCAGGGGGCGGGCCACCATGGGGGACCAGATTGTGCTCTGAGAGTAGTCGAAGTCGAAGGCGGAGTTGTCCGGAAACTTGCAGAGTAGATCTCTCGACATGGTGGTCTCCAAGTACTCCACCACCATCACCAGGGGTGCGCCACCGCCGCTGTGACAGTCAGCCGCCGCCGCCGCCATCAGAGGGAGATCCGTTGAGTTCATGGAGTGGAGTGGAGAGTGTAGAGAGAGTTGGAAATCGGCAGATACAGACTACGGAGTGGACAAGCAAAATCTAAGCATATACATATACATATACATATACATACACGGAAAGTATCCGTTACGGGAAGAGGGGCCCACCATCCCCCAAACTGCCAAAGTTGTTATTTCTTTAATTGATAGAGAGCACAACATTCATCAAAAATTTATTTGGTCATGGAATCTCGTATATATATAAAAAAATCGTAAGGCAGTAGGTAATATTTGAGATAAGAGATTAATATTAAAAATTTGACAGATATAAAGTAAGACAAATTTTTTGTATACACCGATAATTTGACCATGTTTACTGAATCACTAAGTTACCATGATTTACATAATTTCAAATATTTTGTCAAATTGAGGTGTGGAGGGACATTAAGATTAAAGATTTAACATTTGGGGCAAGAAATCGTAAGGTGAGCACAATTTCAACCGGATTTGTCATATAGTTGTCTCATTAATTAGAGTTAATTATACTTTTGATTCTATATTAATAGGTGACATTTCATTTTTAATCTTTTTTTTTTAGAACATCACATGTTGGTCCTAGTATTATTGTGGTATGACCATTTTTGGTCATCCGTCAACGAACATATTTAAATGACGTTAAATATGAAGGCATTTCAATCTATTCAGTTTTAAATGTTAAATTTTTTTTGTCGTCCTAGATTTATGTGTTATTCCATTGCTGTGGAGGTGTTGTTGCAAAGGCGCAGATTGCAACTGAAGAAAACATGGGACTCTAGCCGTGAATTAGATATTTTTTCAAATATATATATATATATATATATATATATATATATATATATATATATATATATATATATATATATATATATATATATATATCCACTTTGTATAAAAAGATCAAAATATCATCATATTTAATATCATTTAAACAAGTACGTTGGCAGATGGCTGAAAATGATCATGCCATAAGAATACTAAGACCAACATGGGATGTTCTACACACCCAAAAAAAAAAAACTAAAAATGAAATGACACTTATAAATCTAAGATAAAAAATGAAATTAACTCCATTAATTATAATATTTTAAGTTTGACTATTTATGAGAGTAGTTTATTGGCTTTGGTTTGAGTCGGTCAACCATGGTTAACTTAAGTTAATTTACTTTCTTATCGACTAAGGCCACAAGACTGGTTTCACCAAGAGCGTATCTTAAGGTAGCAGATGCAGGCTTTCTTGTAAATCAAAGAAATCAACATTTTTGTTTTTTTTATAATTAATGTATTTTAAATTCGAATTGAACTACTATCGAATTTAATAATGAATTGCTTCAAATTCAAGAGTTTCACAATGCCACTATTAGTACTTTGTATTTTATCTGCTTTATGATTCCTATATTACATTTCTGAATATTATTGTAACCCTACTTTTACCCGTCCGGACCTAACTAAGACTATCTCTTGTCTCCCTATAAATGCATCCCTTCATGTACTTTGTAAACGTGACTGATCAATAATAATACTCTCTAGAAATTCCTCTTCTCATATGGTAGTAGACTAAAACAATAAATGGTTGTCAACCCACCCCAAGTCCCAATAACTAATATACAGATAATCCATACTTTATCTCTCTCAAATTTACTTCATCCGATTATTTATTCTGGAAAACTTAGCTTGTTCTTTTTATTCTCAGTCAAAATCTCTATGGATACATTGATGGCACACTCATGTGATTGTTTTCCTTTGTTTATGCTCTGGATGGGTATTCTGTTGTAGCCAATCTTGTGCCGAAAAATTAACTCCGTCAGGATCTCTATTTTGTACATTCTTATATCGTTTTTGTCCGATGAAGTTATGCATGTTGTTGTGAGACATGCCACATCCCGGGCACTATGACAAGCTATTAAAGTTCCACTTTGGTCCTCCTCATTGGCATGCACTTTGATTCTCCTTAGCTGCAATCTTTGTGCCAAGGGGATTCCACTATGAGTGAGTATCGTGGCAAAGTCAAGGTTTTAATTGGACTACTTATAGAAATCGGTCGACCAATTGGTTTAGATGAGTAGTATATATATATATATATATGTTTAAAGGCCCGCCCTGAATATTGTGCAATGGTATCTTCATTGACCACAAAAGAACATGTGACAATTGATAAACTAAATGACTATCTCACCACCCATCAATTCATCTAAACTGAAGACATTCCTATGTTGGCTTCTCCACAACCACCTACAACTTTTATTGCTCAACATGGACGACTTGCCGCCTTAGGACAAAAACAACCTGCCTAGAGACCCCGTGGTCGTGAATATAGAGGAGGCCGAGGCTATAACTATGTTCCAAAGTGCTAAATCTGCAACAATTTTGCTCATACTTCTTTACAATGCTATATGTGGTATTCGGTGGCAACCAATCCCCAAGCACACTTGACTTATTTCAATGTTTTAGCTGATATACCATTCCCTCATAACTAGTTCCCAGACACTAGTACTACCCATCATGCCATTCCGGATCCCTCCTCACTACAACAAGTAGAAAAATACACTGGGAGCGAAACTCTTCGAGTTGGTAATGACACAATGCAAGTTTGAATATTTATAGTATCAGGCATACTTATATATCCTCTCCTTCATGTGTCCAACAGTTATGAAATGTGTTACATGTTCCTACTCTAACCAACTTTCTCATATATGTCAAACTTTTCACCGCTGATAATAATGTCTACTTTGAGTTTCATTTTTTTTTTTTTTGTAAAATATCTCAACACCAACCAAATTATACTTAGGGGAAAGCTTGGGGGGGGGGGGGGGGTATACAAACTTCCAATACAAAATCCAGTTACATTCATTATATCCAAAGCACCTTTAGAAGTTTGACACAATCGCCTTGGTCACCCTCACTCAAGAATCTTACACAGTATACTACGTCACTATCTAATGTCTAAGTACTTAAATAAGTTCATTATCTTTGTACTGCCTGTCAACTAGGAAAATCCTTACAATTTCCACTAGAAAGGGTTAATAAGTCTAGTTCTAGTGTATTAGATTTGGTTTACACAAATATTTGAGGGTCATCCCACATTGTATCTAATGAGGTCATTGGTATTTTGTTATTTTTGTTGATGATTACTCTCAATATACCTTGTTCTTTCCCATAAAACTAAACACAAATATCTATACAATTTTCTATAGCTTTTAAACACTGATTGAGCAAACTTTTTCTTTTAAAATTAAATTCGTTCAGTCTAATCTTTGGGGAGAATACAAAAAATTAGACAAGTTATTTGTCGGCTTAGGATAAATCACTATCAATCATATTTTTACACACATGAACAAAATGAATGTGTAGAAAGACGTCATAGACACATTATCGAAATTGATCTCACCTTACTTGCCCAAACCTTTATTCCTCATAAGTATTGGACCTATACCTATGAAACTATAGTTTTTCTTATTAATCATATGCTCTCTGTCTCCCTAAACAATATGGGCTCCTATGCTCTTGAAAATAAAGAAAATACCGACTATTCATTTCTTTGTATCTTTGGTTGCCTATGTTTTTCTTATATTCGTCCCTACAACAAGTACAAATTATAGTTTTGATCTTCCCCATATGTCTTTCTTAGTTACCCAAAGTCATTTTGAGGATATCATTGTTTGAATATCAACACTAGAAAGATTTTTATCGTACGCCATATATAATTTGATAAGAATGTTTTCTCTTTTATAGCAAATACTTCTCCATAGGTTATTGTTTATGCTTGAAATGCATTACCATGGGTTGTTGTCAGTGTCCTGAGCCGACTACACTGCTAGTAAGAGAACATGACGGTGACACTCACTGGACACAACATTGTCGACGCCACTCCTAACCCCCTGGCGGAATTCACACACGAGCATCCTCAATTTGTTCTTTCCAAACCCCCATAACGCCAACCACCAGCTCCGGCTCAACAAACACATCTGATGGTACTTCACCATGATAAACACCCAAGATAACTAAGAATTATGGTCTAATCTGGGGTGAATTAAGATTGATTAGTATCCTTTTGTGACTAACTTATGGCATTTTATGCTCTAATGCGTAGATCTCGTGCAAAGTTATCTCTTTGGTGTCTTAGAATGTTTTTACAGGTCCCGAAAGCCATTGAGCAAAGCATAAGGACATAACTAGCATTCAGAGCAAAGAAGAAGTCCCAGGATGGGCCGGAGGACACCACCACACATGGAACCGGCGTGGACCAAATCTAGTACCTGTCCACGCCGGCGCTCCACGCGTGGACAAGAACTGCGGAAGGAAAAATAAAAAGGACACTTTTGGGAAGGCTATTTAAGGGAGCTAGTTAAAAAAAGGGAGGGATAATTTTGTTTCAAGATTATCTTTTTTTTCTTCCTAAAATCCATGTAATTAAAATCCTAGGGGGTCATGAGATTCTAATTCCATGTAAATGAGGGAATTTCCATCAAACCAAACGAAAAAATTTAGTTGCATTTAGAATTAAGTGAGAATGAAATTGTAATTCCCTCCAATCAAACACATGTTAAGATCCCAACTCCCAATTTGTAAAATAGTCTGCCAATCAAATTTTTCATTAGTTTAACTATGAAAGTTATTTCTGTGTCAGGGTAAGGAATAATTTATCATTTCATTGAACTTTGTTGTTTAAATATGATTAATGAATTAGTTTTCAAAAAAATCTCGAAACTTAAAAGGGCCAAAATGGCATTTCCTTTGTTTTTTGTTCGTTTATGTTCTGATTAATACTGAGAAAATGAACTGGTCGTTGGCTAAAGAGGGAAACATAAGCTGAGGTCCATAAAAATCTACAATGCGTCTGAACATGTCCTCCTCCGCCTCCGCCTCCGCCTCCGCTCTCCCCTTCCCATTCTCCACCGCCACTTTCACTCACCACCACAACCACCGCGAATTCTCTTCTTCTCTACTCCCTATCTCCGCGTCGCCGCTAAACGCCTCCGAACAATGCACTTCCGGGGCCTACCCGGTTCTCCGGCACGACGAGCAGCAGAAATCTCCCCCCAAAGCCAAAACGATTCGGTACCGCCTGAGTCAGCTCTGCCGCGAAGGCCAGATCAACCTCGCCTGCCAGCTGTTCGACGAAATTCCTCAACCAACTACTGTGCTCTGGAACACAATTATCATTGGGTTCATCTGTAACGACTTGCCCAACGAAGCCGTCATGTTCTATTCCCGCATGAAGCGCTCAGGGTTGTCATACAGTTGTGATTCCTACACTTACTCTTCTGCACTCAAAGCCTGTGCCGAAACAAAGCGCCTTATGATAGGTAAATCCGTGCACGCTCATATCATACGTTCGGATATTCACCCCAGTAGAATTGTATACAATTCTCTCTTGAACATGTATGCCGCTTGTCTAAGCTCAGAAAAGCACCGTGATCATGATTTAGTAGAAAGGGTGTTTAATACAATGCGTAATCGAAACGTGGTTGCTTGGAATACTATGTTTTCCTGGTATACGAAAACTGAGAGATTCCTAGAAGCGGTAAGACATTTTGTTATGATGCTGAAGATGGGCATTAAACCAACTGTTATTAGTTTCGTGAACATATTTCCTTCTATTTCTGCACTGGGGGACATTAGGCTTGCTGATGTTTTGTATGGGATTCTTGTAAAATTAGGTAGTGATTATGTAAATAATATGTATGTTGTGAGTGCGGCTATTTTAATGTATGCTGAGCTTGGATACCTTGACACTGCAAAGAGTATATTTGACTCCAGTTTTGACAGAAATATAGAGATATGGAACTCTATGATTAGCGCGTATGTTCAGAATAATTACCCTCTAGAAGCACTACATCTCTTTCTTGATGCTTTGGAAGCTGAAGATGTGCCTTCATTTGATGATGTAACTTTTCTTTCAATGCTTACGGCAGCTTCGCAGTTGTGTCATTTGAAGTGTACTCAACAGCTACATTCATATTTGATCAAGAGCTCTCTTGTTTCGCATGTTATTCTGCAAAACTCCATGATTGCCACATATTCTCGGTGTAACTGCATTGGTGATTCATTTAAAGTCTTTATTCAAATGAAGGAAAGAGATGTTGTTTCCTGGAACACAATGCTTTCTGCTTTTGTGCAGAATGGACATGATGTTGAAGGTTTGATGCTCATGTATGAGATGCAAAAGCAAGGGTTTGTTATTGATTTCATTACACTTACTGCTCTACTTTCTGCAGCTTCAAATCTCAGGGATGAGCAAATTGGTAAGCAGACCCATGCTTATCTTCTTAGACATAATATTCAATTTGAAGGGATGGAGAGTTACTTAATAGATATGTATGCTAAGTCCAGCATGATCAAGGCAGCACAAGCAATATTTGAAATAAGCTCCTCCAATAATAGAGATCAGGTCACATGGAATTCTATGATAGCAGGTAACACACAAAATGGGTTAATTGAGCAGGCATTTATTGTCTTTAGGCAGATGGTTGAGCAGAACATGGCTCCAAATGCTGTGACCTTAGCATCAATTCTTCCTGCATGTAGTCAGTTAGGAGGTATAACAGCGGGTAAGCAGCTCCATGGTTTTGCTATTCGCAACTTTTTGGACAAAAACGTTTTTGTGAGTTCTGCACTAGTAGACATGTATGCTAAATCAGGTGAAATTCTCTATGCGGAAAGTGTTTTCTTGAGCTCTTGTGAGAAGAACTCTGTAACATACACAAATATGATTTTGGGCTATGGTCAACATGGGATGGGGGAGAAAGCTTTAGAACTTTTCTATTCTCTGCCAGATCAAGGTGTTAAACCTGATGCAATTACCTTTGTAGCAGTCTTGTCTGCCTGCAGCTATTCTGGGTTGGTTGAAGAAGGCCTTCAAATATTTGAATTAATGGACAAAGAATATGGTATTCAGCCCTCTCTTGAGCACTATGCTTGCATTGTGGACTTGCTAGGAAGAGTTGGGAGGGTGGTTGAAGCGTACAGGTTTCTTCAGGGGCTTGGAGAAGAAGGTAATATGTTAGGGATGTGGGGATCCCTTCTTGCTGCCTGCAGAATTCACAGAAATTTTGACTTAGCAAAAGTTGTTGCTAACAAGTTGCTTGAATTGGAGGGTGGAGACAGGATGACAGGTTATCATGTTCTGCTTTCTAATATATATGCAGAGGAAGGAAATTGGGAGTTTGTAAATGGTTTGAGAGGAGGACTGCGTGAAAGGGGGTTTGTAAAGGAGGTTGGTTGCAGTTGGATTGATATTTCTGGTTATACTTGTGGGTTTGTTTCTAGAGATAGAAGGCATCCCAATTGCAATGAGATATATGAAATGTTGGACAACTTATTTATTAATATGAAGGACATCGGTTATAGGTGTCAGCTAGATGCAATCTAAGAGTGGAAAGACTTCCAGACCAGGGCACTTTTCTATGAGAGGTCTTACACTCTTACTAGTTACTAGCTGTGAAATCATGGAGTAATTAATCAGTCACCAACTTGGAAACCACGGTATGATATTGTCTTTTGTTTTTCCTTCCGGTTTCTTGACTTTTTTCTTCAGAATGATGTGCACTGCCTAACCAAATTGTTAACTGAATCTTTAAGATGGTTCTTGGTTGCTTTATTAACAACAAATTCTGCAGGTTGGAATGCTTTTTGGAGCTTGCAATTGTGTTCTGTGCCCACTTCCTTGCTCCATCTAAAGGAGGCATTTGGATTCCAAAATCTTAATCAAATTGCTTGGTCTTAATAATGAAATCAACTGAAGGAAAGATCTCCATGTTTTCTGGTCAGTTTTACCAGTCACTTTTTTTCATTCAGCTCTAATCCCATGCCTCTTCTAGACTCTAGAGTCTAGAGTAATGTATTTGGATTGATTAAACACTTTTATTTGAGGGTTCAATTGCACAAGGTTTCCATATTATGCAGGGTCTAGGGAAGGAAGATGTGTGCAACTTTCCTCTGTTTTCAGAGGTTGTCTCCAGTTCTCATGACATCACTTTCTAGGCTTGGTGCTTGGCCACTTCACCGAGTGGAAGCAGAACTGCAATGGTATGCCATTCCTCAAATTAGGATCATAATTTCCTTCCAGTCTGAACTATTTTGCTTCCCTACAAGTTAGAATGACACATTTGCCAAAATTGATTACAACTTTGTATATTGACTAATAACCAATAATTGGAAATCATAAAGTGTAAATTTTCATTTATCATTTGGATGATGTCAGTTTTTTTTTTATTGATTATTATTTGGAAAGTGGCTTCTGATTTTTGGTCTTAAACAGGGTTTTTTTTTTTTTTTTTTTTTTTTTTTTTTTTTTTTTTTAATTAAAAGAAAAAGTATTTGTAGAATAATAAGTATTCAAAATGTTTTTATGAGAATCTAACATGTAGCTTTTGAATTTTGGTTTTGAACAGGTTTTATTTGAGGTGTTTTTTTTTTCCAATTATTTGTAGAATAATAAGTATTCAAAATGTTATTAGTGAAAATCAGACCTAAGTCTCCCATCTCTTCAACAATATGTTATGATTATATCCATACTGCAACATCAATTTGTTAATTGTACAACTATTTTATTTACTATTAACATTAAGTAGAAATAAACTCTTAAAATATAGAAAAAGAAAATAATGGTGAGCTACAATTGTGATGATATGATTGTAGGTTGATAGAACACACTTTTGAAAGGAAGAGAGTATTTCAGGAATACTATATACGAATACCATGTTACATGCCAAATAAAAAATAAGGAGTAGGTGATTGACTAAAATTACATTTTTCCTATTAAATAAAATAATAAAAATATTAGTAAATAGATATCGTAGTAAAATTGATATATTATTAATTTATTATTCAAATGATTTGGTTTTAATTTTTATTAATAACATTTTGAATGCTCATCATTTTTATTTTTGGCAATAGTAATGTGCATGAGTAGTTGATAGAATGAAGATGACATGACAAAGTAAATAATATGTTGATGATGACATGACAACAAAAAATGTATCTTACTTTAATAAATAAGGTTTTTTGTTTAAAATAAAAAAGGTTTTAAAGTATTATATATATATATATATATATATATATATATATATATATATATATATGTCACTTTTGTTCTTAAAGTGGTTTTATTATAGAAATCATTTGTTGATCTTTACAAGTCTGTGATACACTCCCAGTTTGATTTCTTAACATTGCTTCTTGTAGCAGGTTTATTTGTTTTAATTTTGTTTAGGGGTGTGGGACTGTAGGCTTCCTTAAGCTTTTTTGAAGAAAATATGAAATTCTCACTCACAAAAATGCTGTTATTTGATAACTGAAAATCAAGAATATGATTTTTAAGAGATATTGAAAATCACCCTCAATCTCTCCATTATTCTTAAAATATTCTCCTAAAATAAATGTCTTAACCTTGACTCCTCTACTCTTCAACATTTTTTGTACATAGTTTTCTCTTTTAATAAAGTATTTTTTTTTTTAAGAATTGGGTTTATCCTTTTCCCACAGGAATTAATTTGACAAAAGAAATAAAGAAAAATCTCTCCCTCAAATTTTAAAATCTTATCCCTTCTTGCATTGCTGTTGCTCTTAAAAGTTTGGAAGGATAGTAATGGAAATTTCCCATTTTCTAGGTTTTGGTTCAACTAAGACTAGTTTTGTCCCGTCCCCATGAAGTAAGCAGTGACGAAATGGAATACTTTTGTCCTCTTTCAACTTTATTGCCAAAGCTTGAATTCCAATCTCAAGGCCTAACATTATGATTTGAGAGAGTATTTAAAAAGATAAATGAAAAATATTATGTATTCTCAATTTTTACTTTTAATTTTTATTTCATATATAAAATTTTAATGTAGATGTTCTATTGAGACCCCCATAAACTCACCAAATCATAAAATAAAATTTAGGAAGTAAGATTTGAGAGTTTATGTATTAGAACTGAATATATATTAAAATAATTTAGTGACACAACAAACAAGGTTAAATGTTAATATCCACACTAAATTTATTCACTTTAAACATGATTTTCACAGTACCCCTATTTAGTTTTAAATCTTGATCTCTAACCTCAAATACAATTTACTCTATTAAGTCAATGATTTGGTTGCCTATTTCCTCAACTTTGTTATCAAAGGATTGGGAGTCAAATAAAGAAGTGGAGACGTAGGAGTTTCTACTTTCTAGTAGAGTAGAAACTTCTTGTGCTGCGCTGGAAGCCTGGAACATAATTATATTATTATTAGAGTCATTTCCATTTTTGGTCCTACTGTTATTGGGGCATTGCCAATTTTAGTCCACTTCATTAATTTTTGCCACATTACATCCAGTCTTATTTAGTTCTTGCCACTTTTAGTCCACCCTTAAAATTTTCGTCAAATGATCGTTCAAAACATGGTAGTTTTTGTCTTTTCATGCTTTGCTCATCTCCTTTACCCTTTATAGTGGATTTCTTTACATATTTTCATCTAAAGAAGATGTCTGGCGGAAGTCATGTGAGCCACATTACAAAGTCATGGCTTTTGCCGGACCTCTTCATTGGATGAAAATGTGTAAGGAAGACCACTATAAAGGGTAAAGGAGATGATTAAAGCATGAAAAGACCAAAATATCCCTATTTTGGACGGTTATTTGATGAAAATTTTAACGGTGGACTAAAAGTGGCAAGAACTAAATAAGACTGATCGTAATATGGCAAAAATTAATGAAGTGGACTAAAATTGGCAATGCCGCAATAACGGTAGGACCAAAAATGACTCTTATTATTATCTGCTTCACATTGCTGGGCTTGAAAGCTCAAACTCTACTCGATATTGTTGAATTTAGCTAAGGGAAGAGCGGCGAACGATGAGCAATCCAGAGCTAGCCTTCATCCCCTGGGAAGGAATGGGGCATCTTGTCCCCATGGTGGAATTGGCCAAACTCATGCTGGAGAGGAATCAAAGCCTCTCCATCTCCATCTTAGTCATGAGGACTTCCATGGATTTTGGAGCCGACAAGTATCTTGACTCAGTCACTTCAGATTCCGGCCACCCGAGGTTGCGTTTCCTAGATCTCCGTCAATACAACGACCCAGATGCCGGCGAGGTTGAGCTTAATCCCGACAACTTCCTCTTCGATTTCATCGATAAACAAACAGCTAACGTTAGGCGATTCGCCCAGACTAATTATGCTGATGAATGTGATCGTCCTCGACTGGTGGGCTTTGTGATTGACATGTTCTGCGTCCCAATGATTGATGTTGCCAATGAATTCGGTGTCCCAACCTATCTCTTCTTTGCTTCTGGCATTGGTTTTCTCGGTCTCAGTCTCCATTTTCAGGTCCTCAAGCACGACCATGAGGAAGACACTAGCCGGTACAAGAATTCAGATGAGGAATTGTCCATCCCGTGCTATGCGAACCCTGTTCCGGCGAAGGCTCTGCCGGCGCCGATGGTTGAGAAAAACCCAGGCACGGATATGTTCTTTGACGGCGTCAAGAGGTACAAAGAGACTAAGGGGATCATGGTGAACACCTTCGCAGATCTGGAGCACTACGCCCTTCAGGTAGGTCTGTTCACCAACAGAGTGTTTGTTTCTTAATATTTTTAGAGTATATTCATGTTTTGTTTGTTAAGATTTTTAAAAATTCTGCTAGTGTTCGTTAGTTAAGAGTTCTTTAGTGTTTGTTGAACGTGTGTGAGTATATGTTACACGTTCAGGAATGCTAAACAAACAAATAAAGGTACATTGTTCGTAAATAAGAATAGTCTAGTCTATATTTACAAACAATAACCAAACAAATAACATGACTATAAAAAATTTAGATTAAATTAAAATAGTATCTTAAAATTACAAATAAAATAAAATACACTTAAATTCTCTCTTTGTTATGAGCATTCTTCTTTGCGTCACAACTATCCTGATTGATTAAGTTAAAGAAGATCGAATTTACAACAAAATTAAGCCCTTAATCTTAAAATACATAAATTTTCATCAAATTTTCAATAACACCAAAATAACAAATAAAAATGTTAGTGTTAGTGGTCATTATTTCTTAAATCCCTTCATCTTCCTATTAATATTGTATTCACATTCCCTATTAATATTGTATTCACCTTCCCTATTAATGTTGTACATTTTGTAACCATTCTCCCTTTGTTTGTATATATATAAAGCAATTGATCAATGGAATGGAAGATGGTTGTTGAGTCATTGTATCTTGATTTCCTCTCTCTCTACTTTTTTTTTTTTGTTGATATAATTACCGTACAACTATCTCAGTAGACCACTAAACAAATCCAAATATTACTATCTCCGTCTCATTTTGGTTGTCTGTTCGTTTAACGAGACTTGACTGAAGTTATTTTGAATCCAATTTTTCATAATATTAAGTTTAGCATCAATATATAAAATTTATATATTTAAAAACTACATTAAAAGTACTATTAAACACAAAATATTAAATTTAAAAATAATAAAAATTAATAAAGATAATAAGCAATGAAGAAAGAGTTGATTTGACCAATGAATAGTAAATAAGACAGGTAAAATGAGACAGATGGAGTATTAAACTGAAAGTTGTGTTTACTAATCCCCTCTATCTTCAGGCACTCTCCAATACAAAAACCTTGCCCCCTATATATCCGGTTGGTCCCCTGCTGAATCTTGAAGCCGGGCATGGCCGAAACAAGCCATCGCAATCCGAGAGCATCATCAAATGGCTAGACGACCAACCCGTCTCATCAGTGGTGTTCCTGTGCTTCGGCAGCTTCGGGAGTTTCGAGGCGAAACAAGTCACGGAAATCGCTACCGCCCTGGAGTCAAGTAGCCACCGCTTCCTATGGTCCTTGCGGCGGCGCCCACCAAAGGGGAAGCTAGAGCTGCCAGCCGACTACGAGAACCCGGCGGAGGTTCTGCCGGAAGGCTTCCTGGATCGGACAAAATCGGTGGGCAAAGTAATCGGGTGGGCCCCGCAGCTAGCGGTGCTATCCCACCCGGCGGTGGGCGGCTTCGTGTCGCATTGCGGCTGGAACTCCGTCCTGGAGAGCGTGTGGTGCGGGGTTCCCATAGCGACGTGGCCGCTCTACGCCGAACAACAGATAAACGCGTTTTGGGCGATAAAGGAACTGGGAATAGCGGCGGAGATCAGGATGGACTACAAATTCGGAGGTTTAGGGAGCAATGAAGAGGACAACATTGTAACTGCCGAGGAAATTCGGAATGGGATAATGGAAATAATGAGTAATGGAGACATAAGGGAAAAGGTTAAGGAGATGAAGGAGATGAGCAGGAAAGCTATGATGGAGGGAGGATCATCTTATACAGCACTGAGCACCGTTATGAAGGCTGTTATTGATACTACTAGTATTGCACCCGTGCGATGCACGGCCTTTAGTATTTGTTGATTTGGAGCGAAAATAATTGGGTAATAAATTGGAAAATATAAAAGGAAAATAACATATTATACTACTCGCTGAAAAAGATTATGACTTCATTATATATTCAAAGGAAAAGAGAATTACAAATTATTGAAAATTTCATTGTAAACAACATTTTGTGTATAGTTGACTAAGCCCTTGGTTTCATCAGCAATTAAGACTTTGAGATCATCTGGATTACTAACACGGGAAACTGCAACATACAACTGACCATGGTTGAATACTGGTTTCTTCAATAGTAAACCTACTACAGACAATGTTTGTCCCTGACTTTTGTTTATTGTCATTGCATAGGAC
>CP025654.1:16113878-16124591 GCA_003576665.1 Ipomoea trifida
CAGCCGACTACGAGAACCCGGCGGAGGTTCTACCAGAAGGCTTCCTGGATCGACAAAAGCGGTGGGGAAAGTAATCGGGTGGGCCCCAGCTAGCGGTGCTATCCCACCCGGCGGTGGGCGGCTTCGTGTCGCATTGCGGCTGGAACTCCGTCCTGTGAGAGCGTGTGGTGCGGGGTTCCCATAGCGACGTGGCGCTCTACGCCGAACAACAGATAAACGCGTTTTGGGCGATAAAGGAACTGGGAATAGCGGCGGAGATCAGGATGGACTACAAATTCGGAGGTTTAGGACAATGAAGAGGACAAATTGTAACTGCAGAGGAAATTCGGAATGGGATAATGGAAATAATGAGTAATGGAGACATAAGGAAAAAGGTTAAGGAGATGAAGGAGATGAGCAGGAAAGCTATGATGGAGGGGGATCATCTTATACAGCACTGAGCACCGTTATGAGACTGTTATTGATACTATATGAAGATAGATGTAGTTGATTTTGTTTCAAATGCGTTTCTATTGAAGTACTAAGCTTGAAGTTTTTATTTTTTAATTAAGAATCAATCTACTTATCATTAAAATAACAAAAAATGTACTTATTATCATAGAGTAACAATTAAAAAAAACAAAAATAATTTAATTATTAATCAAATAACAATTACATACCAATTGTATATTATATTATCAAGTGAGGTGAAAGATTTTGATCCTTAGATTTGTAACTTGATTCTAATAGATTGGGATTTTGCAATAAAATTTATATTAAATTAAAAAAAAAAAACAGCTAGCTTTTTAAGTGTTTCAAAAAAAAAAAAAAAAAAAAGGCTCAAGGTATAAACACATGAAAATCTTTTTATTTTTTTTTTTTTATGAAACATAAACACATGGAAGTTTGTTCAACATTTCCCTAATATAATAGTACAAATGTACAATGGACCATCGGCTAGCCCCATCAAAAAAAAAAATTATTTTAGGGGTGTGTTTGGAAGCCCGGAAAATGATTTCCGGAAATCATTTTCCGGCTTTGGGTGTTTGGCAACCCATGGAAAACCAGTCAACGGAAAATGATTTCCGTTGACTGGGGAAAATAAGCCCAATATGGCGGAAAATGACTTTCGCCAAATTTGGGCGGAAGTCATTTTCGCCGAGACACAAACACACACCAACGTTTCCGGCGGAAACCATGGTTTGGTTTCCGCCGGAAACCAAAGTGCTCTGGTTTCCGCGAGAAACCAGAGCACGCGCTCTGGTTTCTCGCCGGAAACCAGAGCACTGCTCTGGTTCCCGGCCGAAACCAGAGCTGCTCTGGTTCCGTCGAGGAACCAGAGCCTGGTTCCGGCGAGGAACCAGACTCTGGTTCCTCGCTGCGGAAACCAGAGGTGAAAGGTTTCACCTCTGGTTTCCGCATGGTTTCCGCGCGAAACCAGATCTGGTTTCCGCCGGAAACGGGGGGGGGGGATTTTTTTTTTTGAAATTATTATTTATTATTATAATATTATTTTAATATTATTATAAATATTATAAATATTTTATTATTTTAAATAAATAATAAAAATATATAATTATACATTTTTACCCATTTTCCGGAAAATGAACCAAACACACAAAGACAGTTTTCCAAAATGCAACCAAACACTGGAAATGAAATCATTTTCCGGAAAATGACTCATTTTCCAGAAAACATTTTCCAGAAGTCATTTTCCTGCTTTCCAAACACACCCTTAAAGGAAAATAACTTAGTGCATTAAGAGATTCTCAAAAGAGCGCATTACAAAAAAAAAAAAAAAAAAAAAAAGGAGGATTGAAAAACCACTCCATGTAATTTGGCGTAGAAAGAAACTTATGAGTTCCGAGTTAACAAGTGACTGTGTTATTTCTAGATTGCTTGACAAAAGAGGTATTCATGCAAGCAAATCAACTCAAAAGATCTTTTATATCAAGCAAAATTAAATCAAAAGATGAAGTATCTAAGTCATGTTTTAAGTTGTGAACAACCAGTAGTGCATCAACCTTCACTTGAACCTTATCAATGTTTTGTGTTATCAACCAGCTAAAACGCATTATAAATGATTAAGGATTTAATGAGGTTAAAAGTAATTATATGTATATTGTAACACGGAGCACTTTGCTACGCATTTTCAAGGTTTGCTACATTTTTCTAGAGCTTTTCAGTATTTGTACATAGCATCTCTTAATTTATAGAATTGTCTAGAGGCATGAAGATAGCATCTAGAGGTTGTAGAGATGCATAGAATATTCTAGAATATTATGGAATTCAAGGGTGTGTAGAGAGGTTTGAAGGATTCTAGAGAATAAATCATAGTCGTTGGATTAAGTAGATCTCTACCATAAATTAAAAAGGTGGATAGGTATAGATACCCCTCAAAGGGGCCTCATTTGTAACCATCCAACAATCCAGGAATTCAAGCAATACAAGTTTAATGAAAATATAGATTCGCTATCGGTGGTAGTGAAACAAATTTTGAATGGCTTAAAGCACTTGCACAAGGGGTGCATTGTGCATATGGGGTGCAACCATCCAATGTACTCATTTCCAAATATGGAAGAGTCGTATTGGTTGGGTTCGATAGCGCTAGGATTGTTGAGGACTGCATGAAACCTATCAACCATCTTGGCCCGTGCCCGAAAAAATCAAGTCAAAGGCATCCCCTCACCCCTCAATGAGGGGATGAAGTATTAGAGCCCTGAGTGTATTCAGGTAGTAAGTGTTAACTACTGGATAAATCCCAGAATTATCTTTTAGAACTGACGTGTGGGTAGGGTTAACTATGTGGGTTAACTATCAGAAAATAGATGCTTTCAAATAAATGCCGGCCAACGAAATTCCATTTATGATTTGTTAGTCCATCCCTTTATAACTACTATTATCAGAAAATAGATGCCTTCAAATAAATGCCGGCCAACGAAATTCTATTTATGATTTGTTAGACCATCCCTTTATAACTAGGATTGAGATTTAGTAGGTATGGCTATTATCAGAAAACTAGTATTTTGTACGCGAAAACTTATGCCCAATATAAAAATATTAATAAATAAAAATAATTAAAATGTATAATTCAAATTATATATACACAAATAATATATGTATTTTATACACATATATATAATTTACCATTTATAGAATATATATTTTTTTTTGATCTAATGGAAGGGTGCTACCCAGAGTTTAAACAACTGTATCAGTTTGTCTCCAAATTGGAAAGCCAAATTTATCATCGTCCAGTATTGCAGCGAGCTCTCTAGGCGGTCTGCTGAAGATTTGAGTTCCAAGATTGGTTGGGGCCAATCTGGCCAGAACATCTGCTACGCGCGCAGCGTAGGTGATGTGCCAATCTGTAATGCCTTCCAGTTCGTGTCTACAGGCTCGAAGAATGTTGACCACTTGGTTATTCACTGTGGCCGACGTGTTGAAAGCATTGACAATTGTTTTTGAATCGCTTTAATTTCCAGACAAACTCTGCAACACCTAATCTCTTTGGCTAATTGGATCCCTTTCATTAACGCCCATGCTTCTACAACATCAATGAGACAGTTACCAATGGTATGTGAGAGGCCCATGATCCAATCACCATCTTCATTCCTGGCTATTCCGCCACAGGAAGCTTTCCCTGTTTGGGGGTTACAGCTGCCGTCTACATTGATCTTCACCCACCCTGGTGGTGGCTTGGCCCATCTTGTGAGCATAAATATAATATGTGCAGTCCAACTATCAGCTTAGGCTTTTAGTTGAGATGGAGCACATGCTTTAATTCATATGAAAATTTTCCAGGTTAGGTTCTGGCAGTTGGATTCGCCAAGGGCCCTTTCGAACGCTCAAATGCAGTGTTTACTTCTGCCACCTTTGTTTGAATCCAGTAGTTCTTGAACCTGATCGACGCTGTTTTCTGATTGAATATGCGGTCATTTCTCCAGCGCCACAACCACCAAGTAGAGACTGCAAAAGTGACACTACTGCTGTGCTGTCTGTGGTCCTTTTTGAATCCTTTTATGCCGGCGTCTAACCAGTTAAGGAAAGGGAGTCCTGATGTTTCTTCAAGCATACCTGGTAGAGTGGTGTTCCAAACCTTTCTTGCTTACGGGAACCATCTCAATATATGTTCGAGTGTTTCCGTATGACCTTCACAGACTCCAGAATATATTACCAATTAATATTTACCACATTACCAATATTATCATATTACCATAATAATATTATGGGTGAATGAAATTGATATATTTTAGCAATTGACTGATTTTATGAATAAATATATATATAAATAAGTAATGAATTAATAAAATAATAAAATAAATAATTTTACTAAAATGTCACTAAGTTTGGGCGGGAAAATTTGAGAGGAGGATAATGTTTTTATGTATAGTATAGATTTAAATTATAACAATTCTCAACCTAGCTCTCCTATTCCTGAGTCTCAATTTCCTCTTCCTTGACTATTCCGGATGCGATTGATTAGCCCCTATTATATTTACCATCAAACTCATTTTAGGAATGTTATTCTTAGAAATAGAATGATTTACCAATGAAATACACATATTTTTGAAAATGTTATTCCATATTTTGTTTATTCTATGAATCAACTATACTGTAATTGTAAAGAACGAAACTAGTAACTATTTATAAGTAATTGTTTTTTTTTAAAGTACAAATAAAAAACAATTGAGTTTGATGCCAACCAAATAAGAAAAAGTATAAACGTTAGTACGAGAGTTAGCATATGGGATATTCTCTTGGTCTCCGAAGGTCGTTCCGTGAATTTATTTCGTTACTCCGAATTATTATATTACTTCAATTTGATTAGTAATTACTTATTACAAAATAATAATAAATTAATGAGTTATTTCCATATTTTGTTCTAAATTTATATGTGACAGTCTACTTTAAATCATTTTTTATTAAAACATTAACTTTGCCAAAGGCCTTGTGGTCAAGCGGCATGAAGTGATTCTCCCAAGTGGGAGGTCATGAGTTCAGATACTACATGCAACAGGGTCAATAGTATTCAAAAAATAAAACATTAACTTTTAATCTTAGTAATATAAGAACATTTTGATCTTCAATTATGAATTTTTTTAAAAAAATACATAAAAAGAATATAGCAATTTAAGTTACTTTGTATAAAAAAAATTGCAATGTCTTTTCATTTAACGATATTTTAACAATTTTGTTGATTAAAGACTAAAAATATCATTCTACAATATAAAAAAAGAATCAAAAGTGAAGTGTCACTTATAAATATATAAGTCAAAAGTGGAATTAACTCTAAATTAATCATTCTCATAAAAAAAACCTCTAAATTAATCAAAAGAATTACTGAATGGCCTTGAACGTGGCCTGACCGACAGTCAGTAAACAGCCAAACAGAGAGAGTGAGAGAGAGAGGGACGATGGGAGAGAGCGTCGGAGTTCGATCGGAGGCAGAGCAGCACGATCCTCCCCGCACCGACGCTAGCAATACCTGTAGTTCAATTCCGCATATTCCGCCGCCGACGGACCGCCCCGTCCGCGTCTTCGCCGACGGGATCTACGATCTCTTCCATTTCGGTCATGCTCGCTCCCTCGAACAAGCTAAGAAGGCGTATGTCTCCTCATCTTCCATTTTTGTTATTATTATCGTTATGTTTCTCAGTCAGTTTATTCGTATCTCTCTGTGTTAGTTATTTGTATTAACTTTATTGATTGATTAATCGTCTCTGTATACACTGAACTTGGTGCTTTTAGGTTCCCCAACACATACTTGCTGGTCGGATGTTGCAGCGATGCGGTCACGCACAAGTTCAAGGGTAAAACTGTTATGACTGAGGAGGAGCGCTATGAATCCCTCCGCCATTGCAAGTATGCTTTTCTGTCTCGAGAAATTCAACCTTAGACTCAGTTTAGTTAATATTAACATCGGGTGTGTCTTCGAGATTTTTGCTGTATGTATTATGATATGTCAGCAAATGTGCATGATACTTGATACTGGCTGTGCTAATGTGTCTGAAATTCACTTTAATGCCATTTGGTGGATCATATTCGTGTGTTATTATTGTTGGGTGGAAACTGAAATACAAGGCTTTTCTAAGTTCTTTATGTACCCTGCTTCTGTGATCTTTAGGTGGGTTGATGAAATTATTCCTGATGCCCCATGGGTGATAAATCAAGAGTTCCTTGACAAGCATAAAATTGACTTTGTGGCCCATGATGCTCTTCCGTAAAATTTCTGAACCTATTTCTTTTACTTTTCTGCTAATTCTTTTGGCATTCATTTCTGGTATACCTCCAAGTTATTTTTCTACCCATTACTCGTTTGCTGTTCATTTTTTTTTTTCTTGAGATTTATCTTGGTTCTTTCAATATCTTACAGTTATGCTGATGCCAGTGGAGCTGGGAAGGATGTCTATGAATTTGTAAGTATGATTTTTCCATATATGATTCTAATAGTTGTCATACTTATTTATGAAAAAGTAAAATAAGAAGGAGAAGAAGAAAAGTTCCTATCTCATATGTCTCCTTAATGTGATGAAAGTAAGATACTTGAAGTAAACTGATTCTCTCTACAGGTCAAAGCTGTTGGGAGATTTAAAGAAACACAGCGTACTGATGGAATTTCTACTTCAGACATTATAATGAGGATAGTTAAAGACTATAACCAGTATGTCATGCGCAACTTGGATCGTGGATATTCAAGAAAAGAACTTGGTGTCAGCTATGTTAAGGCATGATCATTTTTGTGCTTCTATTACTGCATCATGTTATTCATTTAATGGGCATTATATAGGACATTTTTTCTTTTTGCTCTTTTGCAAGAGCTGAGAAGTAATTGTTTGCTTTGAGCAGGAAAAGCGCCTGAGGGTGAATATGAGACTGAAGAAGTTACAGGAGAAGGTTAAGGAACATCAAGAGAAAGTAGGAGAAAAGGTATACTTTGTAGCAGATAAATTCCTACATATGCACCACATATGTTTTGTTTTTTTTTTTTTTAAACTTTTACACGGCATGTTAGTTGTCTTCTTACTTATATAATATGTTATGGCAGAGCTTAACTTTGTTTTCAAATCCTTGAAATTAGATTGCTTCAACTCTAAGGTGTTCTAATATTCCTGTCATCTGGTTTTTGTTTTAATTTTTATGTATCGCTATTTTCTTGTGTAATGCACCGGAAATCAAACTTCAAATCCATAGCACCACCCTGATGGAGAAAGGGAGGAGAGTGGACATGAAAACGTCAATTGTTATAACTGTTTGGTTGGCTTCTTTGTTTGGATAGTTTCTTCTGGTCTTCCAATTTTGATCATGAGGATCCTGTTATCCTCTAGAATAAACTGTGTTATGAGTCAAGGGAGGAAGGATGTTTTATTGTTCTTGCATAATGGCATTTGTTCCCATGTCTGTTATTGCTTCAGACTCTATATTGGAAAGTATAATTTTGTCATCTTCAATATCACCTTTACTTTCTGGCACCCCTCTACACTGCCAATCCCCCTACTGTTGTCTCAATTCTACATGTCTGCCATTACATTGTCTTAGCTGGCAATTTCTCTATCACATATGGGGACATAACACATGGCTATGGTAAATTCTTAATTTTATGATATTATTAGTAATTTTAACTTTCATAAATGAAAAGGTTGTTATGGATTATAGAATAGAATAAAGTTAAATGAATAGTTACCAAGGCAAACTTTGACCCAGGCAACTTTGCTCATCCCAGCCTATCCCATAGAGAAGTTTGTTGAGACTTTTGAGGTCGTATATTTGATATTGCTTGTAACCAACAGTTTCAAGTTTTGACCTGGCTAGTTTTCAGTGTCTTGTGAGAAAAGTTTCAATTTTAGCAGAAGTATGCCTTTTTCATATTTGCCAATGAATAGGATGTTTTTGTGCTGCGATTTGTGGAGATGCTTCTCTAAGTCAAATGCGGTTGCACTCTGCTCTTTTTACAAGCATGGCTTCTTATTCGTTGTTAATTGCAATATTTTGTTTGTTATTGCTCAGTATTATTATTATTATTGGGTTGGGGAATTGCTTTCCCTGGAGTAACTGTCTAACTGATGCTTTGTGCCTTGTTGTGTCAATGCTTATTCCTTTCTAGAATTGTTAGGGCCTGCTAAATCTTGCGTTATGACAATGAAAAGTTCTGGCATACCTTGCTCTTTATTGCTTGCTATCTTTGTTTATATTTTCTTTTAGTAAAAACTTTGTATATTCATCAATTGTATTGGAGTATTCATTAATTAATTGAGATTGCAACATATTGTATTTTCAACATTTTGAGTATAAAAAAGAACTTTGCATTTCTTTTTGTTAATCATAAGATTGGTGGTGGTCTTTATATCACTTTGCATGTGCTGGATATAATTACATTAATAACCTTGTATTCAGATTCAAACTGTTGCCAAAACAGCTGGTATGCATCGCAATGAGTGGATTGAAAATGCTGATCGCTGGGTTGCTGGTTTTCTTGAGATGTTTGAGGAGGGTTGTCATAAAATGGTGAGCAGAAACATGTACTGGTTTTTTGCAAGTGTGGGGTTTTGAGTTGACATGGATATCATAAAACTTTGCGTTTTTATTTTCGACAGGGAACAGCCATAAGGGATCGAATTCAAGAGCGGTTAAGAGGTCAGCAGCAGAGAGATATGCTGGAAAATGGGAATGAAGATGACGATGATGATGAGTACTATTATGAAGAAGAGGGAGAGGAAGAGGATGAAGAGTATTATGATGAAGAAGATTAATAATGAGGACCAAAAGAAGTGATCTTCATCCCCTCCCACCCAATATTTGAGGTTGTGGCCCACTTTCATTCAACTAATCTGGTTAATCTCCTGTTATATATAGCATGTTGTGTAGACTAGGCACTGCAGGATGGTATTTCAGTTATGCAGGTTTTGGATAGAGTTTTTGTATACTATTTCAATCCCCTCTCTTCTTAGTTCTTATATATGCCCTCTAAGACAGTGTGTATCTTTTCATGTCTTTTTCGGGTGCAGTAATCCAATGTGAATTTTGTCTGTTATCTAAAACAAGTTTTTTTTTTTTTTTTGGGCACTATGCCAAGGGTTGCAAGGTGAACCTGGGCCTACATTCACATACACTATACTTTACATTCACATACAATATATTTTACATTCACACTTTGTAAACTCCACATTCACAAATTACAGGATTATATGTTTAGTAACTACATTATCATTATATGTTTAGTAACTATATTACCACTGTTATGCATTCACACATTCAAAACTCTACATTCACAGGTCCTATATTCCATATTCACAACTTGAGAACTCCACATTCACACATTACAGGGCTACAAGTTGCTAGAACTTTTTAACTCTATTACAAATTCACACATGCATAACTCTACATTCACGATTTCTATACTCCATATTCACAATTTGAAACCTCCACATTCACACATTTCTGGACAACTCTACATTCACACAATCATAAATCTACATTCACGATTTTTATACTCTACATTCACACTTTGAAACCTCTACATTCACACATTTTTGGACAACTCTATATTCAACAATATGTTTACTAATAATTAAAAAAAAAAAAAAAAAAAAAGAGAGACAAAAACGACGTAGTTTTGGACCCAGGTCCACCTTGCAAGGTGGACCTGGGTCCACAACATAATTTGCCCAAATAGCAACAAGAGTGGTATTTTGAACCTTTATTTCCACCCCTCTTTTACTGGACGTTGGGTAGTTACTAGTTAGTACCCTTTTAGCCCATCATCATCCTCACTCCCATACATTCCAACTCGCCTCCTTGTTCCAATAGACAAAGGTTTAGAGGTCCCTCAATTACACTAAAGACTAGGTATCTTTCTTTAGGGCGAGACACTCATATGTATTGTGCCTTTAGTGCACAATGAAAGAGTAGTATTTGGTCTTCTCCACCCCTACGGATTCATTTTTAAATGTTGCAAGTAGTTTCAACATGTCATATTGTACTACATATGCTAAATCCTTGCTAGGTCGCACAGTCAATGGTGTTAAGGGTAAATGTGGCAACCTCTCTCGGGATTCACCTGTGATTAGGTATCCCTTGCTTTTGGTTGTCTACCTTGACTAGTTTTCCCAACTACACTATACTGGATGGTTTCTTTGTGTGGGATTTTATTATTGATCCCATGTCTTCATTTCATTTCGTTTAACTTTTGGCGTAACTCATAAGTCATGCGCCGTGAGTGTATACTTCCCCCTTGGTACCACCCTTTCTCTAAGGCAGAAAGTTTAATCCCTTAGTCGGATGCGATGTTCACCTAGGTCTATAGACCATTGGCTAGCAGCTCCTGGCCTCCTGCCATTGTGCTATTTGATAGAAAATGGAGAATTTTTGTGGAAAAATCGTAAAACATACTTTTCATAGTGTGTCCTATCAAATGGTGTTAAAGATGACTTTATTGGACCAGATCCACCATAAAAAAATTGATAATTGGGGTCAAATTGAGTAGTGGATATGAATAAACGAAATAATGAACTTTTGGGTCACAGATGCCTTTTTGGTTTGTAAGTAAATGTTGGGTATTTGGGCTAGATTACATGCTCAAATATGGCTATGACAAGGGTGCCTAAGTTGGTAGTTTTATGTAGGAAATTACAATACTACGAGTCCACTTAGATTGTTTCTATATTGTCAATATTCAAAAGGGACTTGATGCATAAATACTTGGAATGAATTACTCCTTACTATTTATAAGCTGAA
>CP025654.1:16155149-16176576 GCA_003576665.1 Ipomoea trifida
CCTCTTTCAGCTTATAAAATAGTAAGGAGTAATCATTCCAAGTATTTATGCATGGGGGGGGGGGGGGGGGGGGGGGTTGGACCTACCAAAATTTGTTGGAGGTAGAGGTAACCCACCACAATTGCTCACCTTGCATTGGCCACATTTCGCAAAAGCTCTCAGATCTACACACGTGTAATGAAGAGACGTGACTTCGTGTAACAATGTATGACCATGGAAGCCATGCACAGGGTGTGGTTGCGCTACATGACTTGACCCAAACAAAATTACGTGTGACACGACCTTACCCATGGCAAGGTCGTGTGTAATGCGGCCTCACCTGAGGCAAGGCCTTGCATAAAATAACTCTACCTAGGTAGTGTGCAGGCTACCACGTAGCAACCTCATCTCCCAACCCTTGGCCTTGGCCCTTGCTCTTTTTATGCCCCCTTGATTCTAATCCCGTTTTGCTTTAGCCCCAAAATATTTGCCTCACAACCCCTTGAACTTCAAACCCTATTTTATACCTCATCCTCTTAATATTACTTCCTAATCCATTGAGTTTTCCTCCTTCACCCACATTGAACTCATTCCTCCAACATTCACACCCTAACCCCTTAAACTTTCCATCATGTCTCACTTTTGATCCCATCCCTTTGGTATTTGCACCCGACCCATAAACTCTCCACCTTATACAATTACTCTATGTATCTAGATCCAATTGCTCCATCACAACATTTTGAGCAAATTAGATCTTGAAGAATTATGTGGCTTGCAACCGTAGTATCTCTTTAAATGGTTTATTCTAATAGTTTGGATTGTTTTCACTTGTCTTGATAATGTATTCTTGTTGTTCATAAATTCATTTAACCTTTCTGCTATGTTCTCACATTCTCTCTAGCAAATGAAGATTCACACATGTGAAGATTTACAAATTCATGAGAATAACAATATTTAAAACAAAATGTTATTACAACTCAATAAGAAGAAGAAAATGGAAGGATGTGTTAGACGACCTAACTGAACTAGGTACTATTCAAACTGAACTACTAGAACCGATTCATATGATTGGTTCAATTTGTAAATATTTTGAACCAGAACCCAAAATTAGAAAATAAAAATAATTATTTTAAGCTAGACAAAATAATTTTTTTAAGGTAAGAGAAATACATGGGCTTTGATTCTTATCCAATTTTGGTAAGATATATAGATAACTTAATTTTGGTAAAATTCAGTGCAAATATGAAAATAATAATAATAATAATAATAATAATAATAATAATAATAATTATTATTATTATTATTATTATTGTTGTTGTTGTTGTTGTTGTTGTTGTTATTGTTTAACTTTATCTCTAAATTGTTTAAGAAATTTAAAAAAAAAATTCTTGAAAAGTTGAACTTGAATAATTTCAAAAATAGAATTTAGAACTTAGGAAAGCAAAAAGGAAAAAAAAAAAAAAAGTTTGAACAGGGGATTCAAACTGGAGGAATAATACTTGAATATGACATACAAGGTTTTAGTTCATGTTCCTTGTATGCTGGAACTATGAATTGCTGATTTAGAACCAAAATTGGACCGATGGTAAATTTATTTATATCTTAGCTACACATTTATTTCTTATATTATATGCTCAACAAAGTTATCTTTTGAATGTTTGCATTTTCAAATTCATGTTAACCCAAGAAAGAGGGAGGAGCGTGGAGATGAATTAGGGACTTAGAAGAATTTGTAATGGAGCGAGAATATTTGATAGTGATGGAAATTAAATATCGAGAAAAAGAATACTGTTAAAATAAAATTTTAAATAAATTTTAGTCCTCTTCAACTATATATGACAAAGAAATAATTTTCGGCAATTTATTGTGTAAACTATGGTTCACATAGCTGTGTGGACTATAATATAAGGTACATTTTTATTATACTAAAAGTACATTATTTTTGTACTGAATGTACATTATTTCATAATATATATAAAATAATGTACTTTCAGTACTTAAATAATGTATCCTAAAATAATATACTTTGTGTACAAAAATAATGTACTTTTAGTATATTAAAAATGTACTTTTTATTTATGGAACATGGTCTATGCAATAATGATTGTATTTTTCTGTCCCCAACTACTATTCAATTTATTGGAATTTGAGTCTAGAGAAGGCAATCCCAGTCAAATTTGTTGATCTCTTGACTCGGTAATTAAAAATTCCAAGTTTGATTTTGTGGGAGCGACATATTAACCTTCTTACTTAGCTTACCAAATGCATATTCTGTGACTAATCATCCTTACTGCTTAGTATGAAAAAACCGAGCACATATTTGAAAAAATGACATTTTTTTTCTTGATTTAAATGTTTATGGCTCTGTTTGACAAAGCTTATTTAGGAGCTTATAGCTTATTTTAAGCTACTAATAAGCTATAAGCTCTGTTTGGTAATGTTCTCAAAATAAGCTAGTAGCTTAAAATAAGAGCTTATTTTGAAACCCTTTTGACATTTTCTTTTCATTATGTTTGGTTGTAATTTCAGTTTGACATTTCCGTTTGAACATTAATTTTTGTATGAACTAATCTTATGAATTATAAACATTTTTTTTTTTACTTTATATGTTTTCAAATATATGTTCTTACTTTATATTTTATTAAAATATATTGATTTCATTATTTTGTATTTTAATATATAAACAAACCTATTTAAATTTAATATTATTTAAATAGTACGAAGATGTCCTTTTTAGTTTTTTTACATTTATCAACTTATCAAAAAGCTAATTTTACCAAACACTTTTAATTATAACAGCTAGCTTAACATCTCTTCAAATTTAAGCTTCGAGCTTATAGCTTTTCAGTTTTCAGCTACTTTTCAACTTTCAGTTACCTTTTCAGCTAGGTTTGCCAAACATAGCCTATGTAAAAAGGGGCATTTTTACCTTTAAAATAAGGGCAAAACAAGTATTTCATTTATTTTTCTTCTCCAACAAATTATTTATTACACGTGAGAATCAAATTAAAGATGAAAAAGAATAGACATCATATGCAAATATTATAATTATATTTTAAATTAATGATAGTGATAGAATTAGATTTAAACACAAATAATTCATTAATGCTAATTTAACATTAATGAATTATTTGTATTTATGTCTTTAGTTTAAAATTCTAATTATAATATTTGTAAATTGTTTTTTTTTTTGAATTTATTCTAGTTCCTACACAGAAACAATAATTTATTGTAGCAAAAATAAATAAAATACTTATTTTAAGTGTAGAATGTCTATTTTTGATACTTTTAAAATAATTGAGGGATTAATATAAAATGCAAATACATGAATAATATAAAGAAAAAAAAAAATACTATAAGGGGGTGCTTGGTTGGATGGAAAATGTTTTCCATTGGAACTTGAGTTCCCAAAAATTAAGGAAAACAAATTATTAGTTGGAAGGTAGTATTTTGTTTTCCATAGAGTTTGGGAAGAAAGTTTGAGCAAGTAGACTATTTTACCCTCATCAATAATAATATAATATATTATCACTATTAATTGTTAAGGACATATTGGTCTTTATATTCATAATTCCTTACCATTCCAAATCCAATCAAAGAAGTCATATTATCAGTAATTTCTTTTTCACCAACCAAACAATGGAATCTATTTTCCTGGTAATTTATTTTCCATGGAATTTGAATTCCATTTTCTTCAAATATTTTCCAGCGAACCAAACGGGCCGTAAGTATATAATATAGGAAAAAAAAAGTGCCATTTAAAAAAAATCCAATATAATATTGACTTTGTCAATAGAAACTTACACGTCAGTGGGACCCATGAGGAGCTCCCATTCATCCCCCCTAACTATTTCTCACTCAAATCAATCCCTTTCCCAGATAATATTACACTTTCAATTGGAATCGGCTAGCTTCTCACTAGCTTCCTCGAACAACATCAGAACCTCCACTCTTATACTCCCTAAATAATAATTTTCACAACTTTTTTTTTTCTAAAAAATCCCAATTGGCATATTAAAGAAAAAAGAAAAGAAAAGAAATTGATGTATGTACTATATAGAGTAAAATTTTAAAGATAAAGTTACAAAGATTAAAAATTTCACCAAAATCTTTACGATAATAATTTTTTTAAAAGAAATATTGCACTTTTCGTCCCTAAGTTATAGGGTAATTGTTGCTCGAATTCGTCCCTAAATGTTGGTCATACTCATTTTTTGTTCCTAAGTGGCTAAGTTATCATTGATGTTGGTCACGTTGCACTTTTCGTCGTTTTACACTTTTACTAATAACACATTAGGGATGTAATTTGCAATTTTAGTATAACTTAGGGACGAAAAGTGAGCACAAAAAAAGATGAAAGTGCAACGTCAATGATAACTTAGGAACTTAAAGTGAGTATAACCAACACTTAAGAACGAATTCTACAATTACTCTACTTATAACTTAAGTACGAAAAGTATAATTTTTTTCTAATTTTTTTAATTTATTAGTTACCGTGATTTTACCGACCTCACTCACGTTAGAAAAGAAATCTATTTATTAATCAAATACGAATGCAAATCATATAGTAAAATATTTTGGTAAAAAAAAAAAAATTGTTCGATCCAAATTTTAGTTAAATGTTATAATTTTATTAGAAGAAAAATGATCGAAATAAAAGCCGATATTCGCTTTCTTCTGAATCAATCTTACATAACTAAGGAGTATAAGATAAAGTAAAAAGAGAGTATATATAATAATATAATAATATTCCTTTGAAAATAATGTGAATTAAAAAGACATTCCACTCTAAATTTATTTAGAGTCAAGTGGTGTAGTGTTGATGTAATATAATTCTTTTCATCTTGAATTTTTACAAATCAAAATTGGTGCCAAGTATAGATTTTAATTGGACAGTTTTATGCATACAAAACTTGTACATTTTAATATCTGACATAATTTCAACTAATTAATTTGTAATTATTTAAAAAAAAAACTAATTAATTTGAGCCGTTGATTTAGACTCAGCTCGATCTCATTACATGCTCAGACCTGATCTTGACCCTATATGCATGTGTGCGTGTTAAAAATGTAAAGTGATTTCAACCTTCAAGCTAAGATGATCAGATGAACAATAATTGAAAATAAGGAAACAAATACGATGACATTTTGATAATTATTAAAAGCTTTGAAAGTGCATTAGGTCAATTTGATCGCGCATCTACTCATAACTAACAAATAACAATGTACTTTTACCTTTAAAAAAATGCACTTAAATTTGTTGCACGATAACATATTATTAGTGCAACAACTTTAAATGTATTCTTTTTAGATTTTAAACACACAATTAATTATTCAAGAATACACTATCAACCTTGTCTAATAAAAACTAAAATTTAAACTATTTGAATTGGTCTTATATTTTGGCCTACCGCTTGACATCTCTTGCTGTAAAATTTGACTCATACAGCCATACTGCTGTAATAGTTCTTCTAGCTATTTTTGGGAAGCTTAATCATTCTTTAATTGTTCTCTGTTTCATTTTATGTGTCAAATTCAGTAATTGAGACTTAACTTTTTATTTTTAATTTTAAAAAATTATACTTACATTCATAAGTTATAAGGTAATTGTAAGATTCGTCTATACTTGTTAGTTGTGCTCGCTTCTTATCCCTAAATTATAATTAATGTTGCAAATTTTGTCATTTTATAAGATGTTGTGCTCATTTTTCGTCCCTAAAATATAAATGACATTACAAATTTCGTTTCTAATGTTTTAATAAAAAAAAAGATGAAATTTGCAACATCAATAATAAATTAGAAACGAAAAATAAACATAACCAACAAGTAGGCAAGAATCCAACAATTAACCTATAACTTGAAGACAAAAATGTAATTTTTCCTTTATTTAACTTCTCATAATATTAAGGTTAGTATTACAGCCTGTTTGGTTCGCTGGAAAATATTTGAAGGAAATTGAATTCAAATTCCATGGAAAACAAATTACCAGGAAAATAGATTCTATTGTTTGGTTAGTGGAAAAGAAATTACTGGGAATATATATGAATTCCATTGTTTATTTTCAAAAAAAAAATGAATTCCATTGTTTGGTTGGATTTGGAATAGTAAGGAATTATGAATATAAAGACTAATATCCCTTAACAATTAATAGTGATAATATATTATATTATTATTGATGAGGGTAAAATAGTCTACTTGCTCAATACTTTCTTTCCAAACACTATGGAAAACAAAATACCACCTTCTAACTAAGAATTTGTTTTCCTTCACTTTTGGGAACTCAAGTTCCAATGGAAAATATTTTCCATCCAACCAAACAATGGAAAAATATATTTTCCTCCACTTCATGGAAAATCTTTTCCACACCCCCCTTAGTATATAAAATTCATATATTTAGAAACTATATTAAAACTACTATTAAATCAGGTCAGTTGCCTCATCCAATAGAATTAACTACAATTCAGTGAGAAAATTAGTTACGGTGTCTGACGGTAGAAACCTTTGAACTACACTGAATAAAAAATACTATTAAACATAAAAAAAAAAATTAAAACACTAAAAACACAAAAAGAAAAAAATATTTGACCTGTAATTATAGTAAATATGACAGGTAAATGAAACAAATAAAGTATTTATTAATAAATTTCTAGAAAAAAGGAAAAAAAAAAGGAATAAAATGTTAGACATTCCATCCACCAATAATAATATAATACAATACTATGTCAAACTAGTGTTAAATTAAAATTAAACATAAATTGAAGTTTGAAGGTACATATATAGTTTGGACCCGTTGGTTGGTTCTAGCTGACTGGAGAATGTCTGCTCGCAACTAAGTCAAAGCATGTAATTTGTTTGGTTTCTATTCTGATCCGAAGATGATCCTTCTCCTCCCCGAGATGGATTCAATGAAACCCTACCCATAAAAGCTTGAAGATGATGATCGCCATGGCTGACTTGCTCAAATTGATGCATATTATTATTATTATTATTATAACTTGGCGGCCTTGGAGGAAGATTAAGGCTTTCTAGGTGTTGCGGCCCAAACGCCATGCCAAACGGCGGCGGCGGCGGCATAGTAAGGCCGCCGCCGGTGAACTGTTGGACCATGGCCCGGAAGTTGGAGGCGTCGGTGTTGAAGACGGTGGTGGGAGTTCTGCGGGACGCCCTGGACCGCCGCCGGACCGGTTTCGCCACCCGGCCCTCGGGGGTTAGGCCGTGAGATGAGGACGGCTCGGCGGCGGCGGCGGCGGCGACCGCCGTGGAGAAGGAGAGTTGGTTAGTGGCGGCGCTGAAAATGGGGCGTTGGGGTTGGGCGTTTTGTTGATAGAATGGTGGCCAGTCTGGGGTTAATGGCGTGGTTTCATTACTTTCACTCATGAGAGAGAGAGAGAGAGAGACTTCAGTAAGAAGGAAAGAATGAATTCATAAGATGGGCATATGCATTTATAGAATAATAGTCAAACCAATGGGCCAAACATGATTCACATTTTCAAATAAAAATTATTTTTTAAATCCAGGAAAACTAAAATAAGAAAAAAAAAACACACACACAATTACTCCGCGCACACAGAATGATCGAGATCATGACACTAGTTGGACAAACTCTAAGTTAATATCATATGTGGTTCTCTGAGTATAATTGTTTTGTCACGTTTAATTGTAAATATTTAGATTGATCATTCATGGTCCTTCGACTATCAAATTGTTATCATTCGTGGTTTAAGTTAACTACTCATGTCCTTCAACTATCAAATTTTAATCACCCATGATCTTTTCAGGAGAACCACAACTCAAAGGACCATATATATTTTCTCTCATTGTGGTCTTCTGCCAACTAGAGTCACAAATTAAGTTTCATCAAAAGCCCATATTTTTTAACCAACATGGTTGGCGTGGTGGTTCAGCCTTAAGCATGAGGTTGAGGGTTCAATCCCTGGCCCACCCCTGTGAATGGAGCAAACCACCCAACCAACGGAGGATTAGTCTTTTGATCTGACTATCGACTGGAGAGATACCTTTCTATTGCATTTTTACATATCATTAAATATATTTTGTAATTTTGCATGGTAGACTTCTATATATAGTTGCAATTAACCTCAAAATTAAAGGAAGATCCACAATCTATTCTTTCTAAATAATACATGGGCATGCTTAATTATTGACTATTGTAGGTTCAACATAAACTTCTTCAAGTAACCTATTCAAGAGTACACTTTTGATGTCCATTTGATAAACAATGAAGTCTTTGTATGCAACATAGATAGGCTAGGAAAATTCTGATTGCTTCAAGTCTTGCCATCAGTGCAAATGTCTCATCAAAATCTATTCCTTCTTCTTGTGAGTATCCCTTTGCTACAAGCCTAGCTTTATTCCTAACGATCACACCGTCTTTGTTAGCTTTGTTACGGAAGACCCATTTTGTACCTACAACATTGTGATCTTTTGGTCTTGGAACAATTCTCAAACGTCATTCATTTTGAATTGATCAAGTTCCTATTGCATGGCGTCAATCCGGCTTGGATCTCCTAAAGCTTCGTCCACTTCTTTTGGTTCAATTTGTGATAGATAACACGTGAACAATGCTTCAATGGTTGAGGATCTCGTTTTTACACAATCTCGTACATTCCCGATGACTAATTCTGGATGGTAATCTTTTAGCCATTTAAGTTTGGTTTGAATGAGTGCATGGTTTTGGAGGAATTCGCTAGTTGAGAGTTGGTGGTGTTGGTTTAAATTTCTCCTTCATTTTTATTTTCAACTTGATCTCCAACTTCACGTTTATTCTCATCTCTAACTTCATATCCAAATTGATTTTCAATTTCATCTCCAACTGCATCTCCATTCTCACCTCTAATTTCATCTCTATTTTCACCTCCAATCCTTACGTACTGTTTGTTAGATGGGATTTTCTAGAGAATTAATTTCCTACTCATCTAATCCCTGCAAAATGTCATTTTCACAAGATTCATTAGCATCACTAAAATCAATTTGAAATTTATTACCATTTTGCACGATATCCACGTCCAGTGTAATAATTCTGTTGCACGATTTTTCATCGAACACAACATATATGGATTCGTCAACCACAATCGTTCTTTTATTCAAAACTCTGAATGCCTTGCTGGTAGTTGAATATCCTACAAAAATTCCTTCGTCTGCACGCTAATCAAAAGCTTTTAAATGTAACTTATCATTAATATGAATAAAACATTTGTAACCAAAATTATGAAAGTAATTAATGTTAGGTTTTCTCCATTTCCAAAGTTAATATGGCATCTTGATGTACTGCTTGTGGATCGTGCTTCTATTTTGAGTATAGCAAGTAGTGTTGATTGCTTTTGCCCAATAATGTTTAGGGATTTCGGTTGTAGAAATCATCACACGTGCGGCTTCTTTGAGTGTACAATTTCATCTTTCAACCACACTATTTATTTGCGGTGTTCTCGCAGTAGATAATTGATGAGAAATTCCTTGTGAGTTGCAGAATGATTGAATTATGCTATTCACGAATTCGGTACCACGATCTATTCGAATTTTTGTGATTTGCGTCTCTTTCTCGTTTTGAAGTTGCTTCAATAGCTTCGGCAATGGTTGCTCATCTTCACTCTTCTTCTTGATGAATACCGTCTAAATGTACCTAGAAAAATCATCAACAATATCAAGAGTGTATTTCTTACCACTTACGCTTATCGGATCGACTGGTCCAAATAGGTCCATGTGAAGTAAGCTTAGCGGTCTTGAAGTTGACTCATTATCTTTGACTTGAATGATGATTTTATTTGTTTTCCTCTTTGACATGCATTGCTTACTTGGTCATTTTTGTAGATTACATCTAGCAAGCCTTCAACAAGATTTTTCTTTGCAAGTTGATTGATAGTCTTGAAACTTAAGTGGTTGAGCTTCCTATGTCATTCCTAGCTTGTCACATTCGAATTATTGGCAATTAAGCACACTAAATCTTTACTTGAGCTCCAATCAACAATGTACATATTCTTTTTCCTTGCTTCCCTCTTTCCTATAAAATTTTTCTGCACTAAACTCATTGGCAAATCTCTTGTGCTTGATGAACTTTTGCTGCTTGCCGTGATATTATAAGTGTTTGGCTTTGCAGTATTTGCTCTAGCATTTATTTGATAGCCAATTCATAGTCCCATTGTGCTATCATGACTTTTAACGAATTTTACCACTTGAACTTTATTATTTAAAGTAGTAGTAAAATTTGTCAGGTTTTTAAGGGTTTGAGAACATGTAGGATCATAGCCCAATCCGGGTTTATCTCCCGAGGGTTTTTGCATGCTTACCATTATGTTCATTATCTTGGAGGAATTTGTAAACGTAGCAATAGTAGCCCTTAGATTATGTTCTCTAACCTCTATTGCTTTACACTCTTCTTGAAGACAAATGACATTATCTTTCAAGTTTCTCACTTCAAGTAAAGCATCTTGCAATTTAGCATTCATTTATTCTTTTTCAAAAATTAGAATATTATTGTGTTCGTTGAGTTGAGAATGAGTGGCTATAATCTCTTGACAATCTCTCATTAGATTGACAATCGGTTCTCTAGAAAAAAGATGAACTAACAGAATCAGGGGAATTTGATGTTACCTCATCTTCTTCAGCTCCAAGTGTCATTAGGCATTCTTTATTTGAACTTAGCTCAATTGTTCTGCTCACAAGAAAAAGTAATGCAGTGTCATTTTATGAGCTCTGACTTTCACTACTTGATGATGACTCACTTGATTCTTCATCTTCATTTGGTTCATTACTTACAAGTTCTTTTCTTTTGTCACTGCACGTTTGAATCTTTGTTCATTGCTTTCTGATTTATTCTGTGAAGATTCAAAATTTTTCTTACCTTGATTCTTGTTTACAATTGGATATGGACAGTTGATCTTGAAGTGTCCGCATCTTCTACAATTGTAGCATAAATCTCTAATTTCTTATTCCTTTTCTTCACGTGGCTTCCATGGTGCAGCATTTTGATTTACTCGTGATGAATTTTTGAAGTCTCCTTTTTGCATAAACTTCTTGAATTTCCTAACAAGGAGAGCAAATTGTTCATCAGTAATAAAATCAACATTTTCTACTGACCTGATAGTTGATGGTTGTTCGGCCATTAATGCATAATTTCGTGCTTCATGATCTTCTTTGATTCTAGCTTTCATCTTGAACTCGTACGCCTTGAGATTACTAAATAATTTATCCTTTGAGAGTGTTCTAAGTTCTCAGTGATCTCACATGTCCGTGACCGTCATGTCCCATGCCGATGGTAATCTATGTATTCTTGCTTCCACGTCGACAATGCTTTCATTTGCAAGAATTTTAAAGTCTTCAAATTTATTCATGGGGATTGTAAGTTTGTTATCCTTCTCTTGCTCCTCACCTTCTCCGATCTTGATGAGAGTTTTTCAAATTTTCTTCGCAGTTGCGCATTTTCATTGTTTTGAGAAAATGGTATCATCTACGACTTTGAAAATAATATAATTGGCCTTGTTGTCATGATTATTCCAAATTCTATCGTCAGAAGTCCACTCCACTTTTGGCTTTTGAACATACTGAGGATCGTCAGGTGATAGAAGTGATGTCGTATTTACTTTCAATATTTCAAGAGGCCCAGTGGAAATTACTTCCCACATTTTATCGTGTAATGCCGATAAGTGTACTTGCATGCGAACTTTTCAATCATCAAATTTAGCAAATGAAAATAATAAATTTTGTGCTAAATCTATATGAAAGAAGTAATCCAATCACACACTGTAATCCGCAATTTCTTGGTTACAAGATACAAAATGAATTTATTTGTGTGACTAAATTCACTATATCCACCATGGGAGTCCATCTTGATGTTTCTAATCTTCAATATTTGCTCGAATTCCAACTCCTTAATCAATTTAGCCTTTAAAATATAGTAGATGAGATTTGAACCTTAAACCTTGAGTAAGATTATTAAGTTTTTAACCACTCCATCTGGGCGAACTACTTGTAATTAATTTGGTCTTCATGCTATACTCATTTACTTCTACCAATACTTGATTTTCTAGTAATCTTCATGCAACTTCTATTGCTTCTTGCTTTCCTTTGAATTAGTTCAACTTACACATGGTAAATCCTCTGAATAATTTCCTCAAATATTTCCTTTGGTCTTCTTGACACAAAAATAAACCTAGGCATAAAATTATAATAATACTAATAAATTAAAACAAAAGTGGGGGTTCTAAACTTCCAGTATATTTTGACATATCAAAATCTATTACAATATTCCTAACAACTTCTTTAACTTGAGCTTTAATTTCGATCGCTCATCACCTGGAACAAGAACATAGCTTGGACAACCAAACACTCATAAATAACCACAACTCACAGAATTACCTGACCAAACTTCCTCTGGGACATTGCCGCCAAGTGATATCCGTGGTGATCTATGATCAATAACATGTCATGTTCACTATTTCTATCCAAAAACACTTAGAGAGCCCTGCTACGCTCATGCCCAAAACTATGCCATAATCAAATAACTTGAACTTCGTTACGCTCTAGTTACTCCGTTCTTATTCATTCCGTCCAACACATATCATCCTTCAGCACATATGAGGAGACATACACAACATAAATTATATAGGAGTATGGTAAATGTAATTTATGAGAATATGTATTCAAAGTATTGATTAGTTAAGATTAAAAAAAAAAACAAAAAAAACAAAAAAACAAAAAACAAAAAACAAAAAACAAAAAACAAAAAAAAATGAGTTTAATAAGGTTATAAAACCCTTCTAAACCAAAATATATATATACATATACATACATGGCGCCTTGCTTCCACGTATTAACCTTGTCAACTCCAAATTGTTCATAGCTACTTTTTCAACCAAATGAAGCACAAAGAGCTAATATCGCCTCCACTAAAGTTCGAACCCAACCCACCTCCTCCCATGTGGAAGTGCAACTGAGTGCCACTAGATCACAAGGTGTTTGGCTTTAGTTTGGTGATCTAATTGCATCATTAATTGAACTTAGAAAACAAATTTAACATTTTTTTATAAAGTCACTTTTTCCGATTTATAATTTTTTTAATAAATATATTACAGAGTAAAAAGTAATAATAATAATAATAATAATAATAATAATAATAATAATAATAATAATAATAATAATAATAATAATAATAATAAGGCAAAAATTTGTGTGAGACTGTCTCATGGGTCTTAATCTGTAAGACGGATCGGGTCAATATAATTTGGGAAAATTATGCTATGTGCCCAGGTCTACCTTGCAAGATGGACCTGGGTCCAAAACAACGTCGTTTTTGTCTCTTTTTTTAAAAAAAAAAATAGTAAACATATTGCTGAATATGGAGTTGTCCAAAAATGTGTGAATGTAGAGGTTTCAAAGTGTGAATGTAGAATATAGAAATCGTGAATGTAGATTTATGCATGTGTGAATCTGTAATAGAGTTAAGAAGTTCTAGCAACTTGTAGCCCTGTAATGTGTGAATGTGGAGTTCTCAAGTTGTGAATGTGGAGTATAGAACCTGTGAATATAGAGTTTTGAATGTGTAAATGCATAACAGTGGTAATATAGTTACTAAACATATAATCCTGTAATGTGTGAATGTGGAGTTTATAAATTGTGAATGTAAAGTATAGTGTATGTGAATGTAGACCCAGGTCCACGGCATAACAACCCGTCTCATATATTGGATCTCAAACGAGTATAATCCTAATGATAATAGGCTTTGCGTGTAATGAAATAAGTCAAATAGATACTTGGTAGGCATGTATATAATATATTATATACTCCGTGTACACCTTCTAGAAAATTTGAGATGACGGCTGCGGCTTGTGGGGAAGTCAGTAACAGCTAGCTAGCAAGCAAAGGCGTGGCGATTATTTCTTGTGTGCAGTCAGAGAGAGGACAGCGGTAGGTGACTAGGATTGACTTTGATTTTGACTTTCGGTGCCTCTTGCCTATATGCTTTTTCACATTTTACTCTAATTCTCTTTGCCCCTATCAAATCCCAATTATTATGCTCTCTCCTCTTTAGTCTTCTTGTGGTAATACATATTGTCCCAAATTTTTTGACTCCCTCATTTTTATTCTATAATATGACAAATAATGATAAGATATTTTCATTATGTGGATCCTGTTTACATCAAGAATTTGTGAGAGGAATTAAAAGTTGGGAGTAAGAAATAAGAGTCTATGTAGTATTTTTCCCTTCTTGTTTTCAATTATTCGCCTCGTTTCATTTCATATATCAGGTTCGGTTAACGATGTTTGACTGAAGTTATTTACATTTTAATTTTTCATAATATTATATTTAAAATTAGTATATAAAATTTATATATTTAGAAACTACATTAAAAGTACTATTAAACAAAAAATAATTAAATTTAAAAATTATAAGAAAATACAATTAGAAATAAACAAAAAAGAAAGAATTAGTTTGATCAATTAATAGTAGTATATATGACAAATAAAATGGGATAGAGGGAGTATCATTTTTTTTTTTTTGTATAAATATGGCACTGGTTGGGGTTAATATCATCGACCTTTAGGACTTGAAAATAACCTAATGACGCGTAACTGAATTAGTCATACAACGTGAAAGACTTTAGTACATATAAAAGTCAAAAAGATTAAGCTAATTGATCTATTAATTCGAGAGTTAAAATATACTTCATCCCATTTTATGTTTTTAGTTTGGTTAGTGAGACTTGATTGATGTTATTTTTAAATCAAATTTTTAAAATATTAAGTTAAGTATTCGTATATAAAATTTAAATATTTACAAAGTACATTAAAAGTATTATTAAACATAAAAATTCATATATAAAAATAAATTAAAAATACGAAGAAAAAAAAACAAGCATAAAAGAAAGAATTAATTTGACTAGTAAAATGTGACAGATACAGTAATACTTTTCTATACGCTTATAAAAAAAAGTATTACACTTTTTACGGTGAAAGAACCCAAGCAAGACTTGCTCTTATGTACAATACTTAGTTTAAAAAAATAAATGATACTTTGAAACTTAAATAATTAGAACATTGTATTTTGTATTTTATAATTAAAATTAAAATTTAACACACATATATAAATAATATACGGAGTATATATATATATATATATATATATATATAGATATATACATACAATTCAGATGGGCAGTATAAAGGGGCATTGAGCTCCCCTTTTAATGAGGGAGCTCAACGCCCTCTTATTTTTTATTTTCTGACATCACTTTTTTTAATTATTATTATTATTAGTATTATTATTATTATTATTATTATTATTATATTATTATTATTATTATTATTATTATTATGTTACTTTTATTATTATTATATTATTATATTACTGTTATTATTATTATTATATATTATTGCTACTACTGCTACAATACTACTACCTTAATGATAATGTAGAAGATGAAACTTTGTAAACTAAATTTTTGTTTATGTGAGTGGTGTTTACTATGAAGGTTTTTGTATAATTCTAAATTATATATATATATATATATATATATATATATATATATATATATATATATATATATATATATATTCTGATAAAAAGTCATAGAAGAAGCACCAATTTTCTCTGCAAACAAAAAAAAGGCGCTCTTATCTTTTAATCATTTACTTTCTAGATTTACTAAATAATTAGAGTTAATACCCAAAATAGTCTCTCGACTATAGCGAAATTCACAAATTGGTCATCGACTATTGATTAAATCCAATTAAGTCCTCAACTTTTCAATTTTTACCCAATTAAGTCCTCCGTCTATTTGGCCGTATGCTAGCTGTGATCTCTGAGGACATATATGTAATTTCATATGCTTCCTTTATGATGGGATCCTTTAACTCATTCTCTTCAATGCTTTCCCATTCCATCACGGAGGACAGCTTGACGTCACCGACGATGATGATGACGAGCTTCTCAAGCTCCTCAACAACCCCTTCTTCATCAACATCATTTCGAATCTGAATCTGCACCCGTTGACATTCTTGCCGTGGTGAACAAATCGCACCCATCTTCGTGGTCATCAAATAGTCAGTTGTGGACGTCCTAGGAGACTTGAATTAGGAAACCTTCCACTTCCATTCTTTTCGTTGGCTCTGAATTTCCACCTGAGGTGCTTGATTTGCAGCACCCTTTGGTCGTCCAAGGAGAAAATAAGGCTCGGGTCGTCTCCGGCGACCCAACAATCGATAGAGATGCGCCTCTCTTTTGCCTCCAAAGTTTGCTTTTGTCGTGTGCAGTTTCCCACCGTAGACGTGTTCTCTCTTTAGCACCAAGCCTTGGCCATTCCTGGTGCTGCGAGCTTTGGTTTTGGCATAAGCTTCTTTGTGGTAAATGCTGATAAGAATTATGATTTCACCGTTGATGAGAACAGCGATATAAAACTTGAATACTGGTTTGGCCCAGGAAAGATCCGTTGCTACTTATCTGGAGCTTGTGAGGGAAGCATATGAAATTATATATATGTCCTCAGATATCACGGCAAGCATACGGCCAAATAGACGGAGGACTTAATTGGGTAAAAATTGAAAAGTTGAGGACTTAATTGGATTCAATCAATAGTCGAGAACCAATTTGTGAATTTCGATATAGCCGGGGGACTATTTTGGGTATTAACTCAAATAATTACTAAAGAAATACGAAGTAATACATAAAAATATAATATAGAATATTTCACTACTATAGTTAATATTTTAAAGAGTAAATTGCCATTTTGGTCCACTGATTATAGGGCTCCTGTTAATTGCGGTCCACGACTTTCAAAAGTGTTAATTGAATACCTTGACTATTCAATTTTTATCAATTTTGGTCACTTCAGCCAAATTGGCGGTCAAATTTCTCCTAATCGGGTCTGGTTTTGGTTAAATCAGACAAAATTAAAAAGACGAATTTTCCCCTCAGATTAAGCATTAATTAGGTAGTTAAGTTTTTCCGGCGAAATTTGAGCGACAATTTGGCCTAAGTGACCAAAATTGATAAAGATTGAATAGTCAAGGTATTCAATTAACACTTTTGAAAGTCGTGGACCACAATTAACAGGAGCCCTATAGTCAGTGGACCAAAGTGACAATTACTCTATTTTAAATAATTAACTTCTTGGTAATATTCATAAATAACAAAAAGATTAATCTTGTTCAATAATTTGATCAATTTAAAATTGAATTACCGTGTGGGTGAAATTGTTACCTAATCAACTAAACTAATACTATTGTTTCAATTAATTGTCCGAGTTACTCAATATTTTATTATGTAAAATATTTTTATATTATGTATTTGATACAACCATCTTGTACAAAAAATTGTACTAAGAGGATGACTCTTAATGTACAAATAATAGGCTAATGTGATTAGGAGTAATAATTCAATTAATTTGATTAATTTTGAATCAAATTAACTGAATTTTTATTTTGAGAAATTGTTACTTAATCAACCAAACTAAATTATACTTCAACTAATTCGATTAATTGGTCCATAACCAAATTTTTATTATATATAATTTATTTTATATTATATATTATATATTTGATACAACCATATTGTAAAAATTGTGCTACATTGGATGGCTCTTAATGTACAAATAATTGGCTATTGTCGTTAGGGTAGTCATCTGATTCATTTAATTAATTTTGAATCGAATTTAGAGATGAACACCATATTGATAGAACAACAAGCAATCCCTAAGAATGACATTTTTAGTAATAACTAATTACTCGTCACAATTATCATAAATTAGTGACAAAATTTGAAATCAACATAATTATTGTCACAATTTAGTAATTTTGGTTATGAAATTATAGAGTGTCACAAATATTTGTAACAATTTCATCACGAAAAATGACAATATTAGTGACAACAATATTTTTTCTCACAATTGTTTATCATTTTTAATGATACTACCCAATTGTAATTTTATTGACAAAAAAGGTTGTCACAAATATTATAAACAAGAGTGACGAACAAGTATTTGTCATAAAAAGTACAAAATTTTTTGTCCGTTTTATATTTTGTCAAAATTACATTCGTTCCAGCCATAATTATAATGCCGCCAAAATGCACATACATTTAGTGACAATAAATAGTGACAACGTATGTTACGATTACCATATTATCCGTGACAAAAAAAAATGTTATCACGATTATCCCACACAATGGTGACAAATTATTATTTTTTTTGTTACAAAAAGGTATTATTTGTGACTAAATTATGAAGTGTCACAAACGATTTGTCACTAAATGTTGTCATTCTTGTAGTGTTACTCAATCTTTATATTGTGGACCATGACTGTGGACCCAAGTCCAATATACAGAATTAGACTTTATAAGTTACAAAATTCATGTTCATAATGCACAAAATTATATAGTTGAAGACACATAAACACTAACATACACATACACATTATGGAATTGAAATTCATAATGTACAACATTATATAGATGAAGACACATAAATTCATAGCATAATACTTTTACAGTTCGATATAAAAGTATTACATTTTTCCTCAAAAGTATTATATTTTTCCTTATAAGTAAGGGGAACATTACTTATTATGGAAAATGTAATACTTTTGATGAAAAATATAATATTTTTACATCAAAATGCAAAATTATTACTATACATTTTTCTTCAAAAATATTACATTTTCCCTTATAAATGACAAAAATTTTATTCCTGATTAGTATTACATTTGAGCATACAAGTATGACATTTGCGCATATAAATATGATGACAATTGCATGTTGATTCAACCCGACCCGACCCGTCTCACAAATAAAGATTCGTGAGACGATCTCACACATGTGTGTACCAGTCGCTTGACACCCAGCAAAGACAAACATGATTGTAATTTGCGGTCAAAGAAAGACAAATTCTACAGACACATATGATAATTAAAAGTTAATGTGATATGGTACTCCGAGTATATAGTGAATTTGTCACGTTAGTTCTAAATTTTTAAATCGATCATCTATAGTCCTTCAGTTTTCAAATTGTTACAACTCGTGGTCCAAATTTTATCATCCATGGTCCTTTAGCTTTTAAAATTTAACCAGCCGTGGTCTTCCTAGAAAAATTATGTGCAGTTAAAATTTGATAGTTGAAGGATCATGGGTGATTAACTTTGACCACGAATAATAATAATTTTAAAGTCTAAAAATTGCAAGTAGTCAATTTAAAAATTTAAGATTAGACGTGACAAAATTATTATAGTCAGAGTAGTTCAAATGGTATTAACTCCTAATTAAAGTAGTAAAACTTAAAAGAAGGCATTGCATGAAATCCGAAAGAAAGAGTTAGTTGCATTTAAAGAGAAAAGGAAGGCAAGCACGTTGGTTTTGACTGGAAAATGAATTCTATTTGGTTGTCCGCTTTCGCATAAATTGCGGATGCTCCGTCACTCATGCACTGCATTATGTGCATACTTGGACTTTGACTGGACTTCCCAGGGAATTGAAACATCCATGATCCACCCATGTGCTTTGGAATTTAGGCTTATTCCCTGTAGACCTGGCAATTATCGACACGACCCGTTAACACGACACGAAACCGGACACGAAAATAACGGGTTAGTGTTTAGCCTTAACATGTCCCGGGTCGTTAACGGGTTGACCCGTTAAGAACCCGTTATGTTTTTTCGTGTCTTACAGGTCAACCGTTAAACCTATTAAGAACCCGTTTAACCCGTTAATATTATCGTGTTAACCGTTTACACGAACCCGTTTACACAGACCTGTTTAGAACCCGCTAAGAATCATTGTCATTTAGGTAAGAATCATTGTCTTTACAAAATATATCATGAACATGATTAAGAATGAATTTACTACATTAGGCCAAGATCATACAGCAATTATTGATGTTCAATAATATGAAATTTGAATGTTTATTGTGTTCAATTTTATTCTAAAAACTAGTATGGACTTCTTTAATTATGATTTTTGGATGTTATTTTATAATTTTATGAGTTATAAGTTGAATATTTTTTTAGTTTGTTTGATGGATTGGATTATATGTTTTATTTCTTTTTTATATAACTTAACTTTAAATTTTAGTTTTTAATATATCAATAGATTTAGCGGGTTTAAACGGGTTTCGTGTCATATCGTGTCGACACGATCCGAAACCCGTTAACAACACGTGTCTATCGTGTCAACCCGTTTACCCGTTAACAAATCGTGTTCGTGTTCGTGTTACAATTTTGAACCCGTTAACCTTAACGTGTCGTGTTCGTGTTTAGCCTTATCGTGTTCGTGTCGTTATCGTGTCGACCGTTAACGAACCCGTATACACGAATTGCCAGGTCTAATTCCCTGCGGGCTTAGTTTGTTGGTTCAATAAGTAGTATTTAAAAGAAAAGATCAATGTTCAAAACATGACCGCGGTAATATGGAGATTATGTCTGCAGTGGACAGATCTCTTATGTGCACAGGCATTTGATCATGTCTACTGCCACTAAGTCAAGTTACGTGATTTACCTTCTCTCACATACTCTGTCGGGTCGAGTCTTTAGAGTTGGGAATTCAACCTTTTGAGAAAAGGACTTTAGGCTTGCTCATCTTACTTTTTATTTTTTTCTAGGGAAAAAAGTGTCAAATAAATTACTGAAGTTATTGCTTTTGTGTAATCGAGTCACTAAACCAAAAAAGTATACAATTGAATAATTAAACAAGCAAAATATGTGCAATTTGAATTTTTTTAATTTCTTTTAATGCAATTTGAGTTGGTTGAAAGCATTTCAATCTTTTTCCCCAACTTGTTTGATAGTTCAATTGCACACTTTTTAAAGTTCAGTGACCTAATTGAACAAAAATGATAAATTTAGTAACCTATTTGACATTTTTTTTCCTTTTTGAGATACCCGAGAGACAAAAGAGAAAATGTTAGCAACTATTGTCCTTGGACGACGCTTAAGTAAAATTTATTCTAGTTGTATTGTTCTAACTGACAGACTATACGATCAATTGTCCAATTTTATTCTCTATAAGCATACATGTGACACAAATAACATGTGACCTTGAATCTCATCTTACTTTTTATTACAGTGGAAAATTCATTTCACATACATGTTAAAATTAATTAATTATTAAATTTTAATTTAATAAAAAGGAATGATATTTTTAGTTTTTTCAATTGTAATTATAATGTTAATTAATTTATTTTTTATGTTATTTGTGTCACATGTATGCTTATTATTAGCCTCTAAATTATTAATGAGCTACTCAGACTAGAAGATAGATGTTTGAAAGGTCAAGTCTAATAATCTGTTATCAAAATGTGATAATAATTATTATCTAAGTATAAGAAAATAAAGTTGCACGTTCATTATTAGTTATAGCTTTCAACTAAGCATATATACTCGGAAGATCCCATATAGCATTAACTCTTCATTAAAATATGAAAAATCATTTAAACTAAAAAAATCTTGAAGACAA